>JAPYZR010003599.1:0-13872 GCA_030522945.1 Trichopria nigra
AATACGCTTATTTATATATTTTTTACAATCCATTTTCACATAAAATATAAGCGCTGAAAACTTTAGTGAAAATTTGTCCATTCAGGACTTAATGGGTTATAATGGGTATATTTCATGTCCTTAACTACAATAATTTCAGATTACTGAACGAATTGAGCAAAGACATTTTTTAGAATCTCTTTTTTGAATTTCTTTTCCCATGCCACCTAAGATTTTTTCGTAAATTTATAAATTTAATGATTGATCTTGAAAAAACTGAATGTAATATTTGTATAATATATCGTATATGTATAACGCTAAATTGCACATCGTATTTCAAAATTGTAGCAAATGATCATGAGCTTGAATGTCGCTGTATATTGATGATTTTGTCGACGGATACCGTAAAACTGTTATCGTAGGTTCTCGTATAGAAAACAATACAAATTTCATTCTTTGATATGCAATCAATCACTCAATGGTGCGAATTTGCTAACCACCGTCATTTTAGATAAAGAATTCTGTCTATGGTAATACATAATACCGATTCAAATATTCTTTTGAACAAATAGGAATGCTTCAAAAGTGTAGTTGGAGTAGGGTGATGTTATTTAGTCATTATGGTTACAACTACAATACAAAGATCGCGGTATATATATGCTACAAGTCAAGTATAACAACGTATTCACGATCCGGTACATGATGCAGCCTTCATACGTGGTATAGTACCATGACGAAGAAATCCATCGAGTCCACCTACAGCCTACTAAGGCATATAAATGTTGCAGCCGGCTCTATGAAAAATTTTGAAAGTTTTACAATGGCTATTTATGTACGTGGTGTTTCTAAATGGACAAAACTCTTTTCAGGCAATTTTCACAGCTATAGTTGTCTAACTTTGAAGATCTGCAAGTACCATTCTTTAACCAATTGCTGCATAGGGATTATGTTTCTAGTGAAAATTGTTACAACATAAATTTAGATATATTTATTTTAATCCTTTTGTCGATATTTGAATATATGTATAGTAACGACATGCAATTATTGATGTTGTGCACTTCTCAATGGAGTATACGTGTGTTACGTTTGAAAGAATATTCAGTTCAATGTCGCATTGTTTACGAAACAATGCTGCACCAGGTAGGCATCACGCAATTTATCGACATCGATATTATTGTAGCTTCAGTGCTGTCTGTCCACAATTCGTACAGTCTTTAAAATTCTTGAAGTGATAATTTGGATCTTTTGCTTTTCATATGTCCTAGGTTCTGTCTCTTCTTAGTCTTTAAATTAAATAGTCCTTTCTTAGCTTCATGAACCACTGCAGAGTTTGTTCCATTTTCCGTGACGAAATGTCGAATTGACATTAAAGGATTTTTGTTTATTGCAGTCAATCTCTTTTTTTTTCAATTTTGGATCTTTAGAATCCTGGTTCGGACACTTTTTGGCAAGTTCTTGACTGTTCATTCATTATGATTTCAAAAGATATTACAACAGACACTTGGCAATATTTACCTAGTTCGTATTGACAAATAAATTTCTCGCTATTATACTTTAGCACAACTTGTTTCAGCTCAACAAGAAACAAACTTAATGCACATTGGTTTTTTTAACTAGAAACAGTAGTCTGACTGAACTTATCATGATTCAGTCATTGAATACTGAATCTTCGATACTTACAGGTCTAAAATTATAGAAATCTGAAAATATATAAATACTTCAGTTAGCCTTTCATTGTTACTCAAAAAGTCATGTGACATTAAAACTGTCTAATAAGGCCAGTTCAATTAGATCTAAGTCCACATTTCAAGATTAATATAAAAACTGTATTTTTCTTTGATGCAGTTTCTTAAGAGTGTTTGAGCTGTCATTTTGAACTGACGAAATCAAATATGCTCGATGATACACGAGATCAGTGGCTGAGGATTGCTCCATCATATTTTGGCTGCAATACTCACAGTATCTTATACTGTATTGACATAGTATTTTGATATCGTTTAATCTTATGCTGACTATACGTACTATTTTTAATCTGTGCCTGTCAGAATTGAAATCAACACCATATATATTTATAAATGTTTCACGGTGCGACGATCAAAAATATTTTCTTAGATCATCGTAAGCATTATACGATAATGGATAAGGAGGCATCGAAACGAGTTAAATATATATAGGCAACGACAATATTGATAAAAAGTTGGGCTAATATCCCCTTTGTAAGTGCCTCACCCTCGCAAGATTCACATCGATGTATTTTCGATCCCGAGAAGACCGACATGGTATGCATCGAAATATATACTTGGCGGCTTCGCGTGGGTGCGCGAGTCACTTTCCTGGCTCTATTCCAAAACTCGTAGGAGGCTGACCATCTCAGCCTCTGACCTCACCCGAAATAACCTCTAGATTTCTTTGGGTGAAGCCTCTCCGCGGCGTTTGCGCGCATACACCACGCTATAAAACCGACACACGCGAGATGGTTTCCTGCGAATGTGACGCGGATATATCAGCACCCCGGCGAAGTTCTCCAACTTATTTGCTGGCCTCCTGCGGGGTCTTTCTATTTCCGAGTCGTTCCGCAATACTTGCGAAAAATATTCGGCGACGCATCCTCATCCGGGGTTCGGAGCGTGTGCTCTACTATCGTCGAGTTCACCCACGAGACACGAAACGACAACGTGCTTGGGCAAAATTTATCAATTGTTTCTACTCTTAAAATATTGAAGTTTTTTCGAGTGAAACAATGATCTTTCTGTTTTATTTTTCTTATTTGACAATTATTATAAACTGATGTTAAAATGTTACTATTTACAAATTTTGTTAAAATCTGTGACTTTCAGAATTGAAATCTGCATTATATTTCGATGATAAAAATACTAACCCAAATGGCATAAGTATACATCCGCTGGACGTCCATTATGGCTTTTAGGGTTTCATTACACGACCAATGTACATCCAGTCATCAATGACGAGGATGTAATGGATTATAATGGACATGTAATGGACTTGCAGCGGATTTACAATGGACGTAAATTCAAATAGGTCTTCTATCGTACAAAATCTGGACTTACAATGATCTTACAATCCACATACGTGTGGATCTGGACATTAAATGTACATCCACTTCCATGGACGAAAATTGGGCGATCATTTCTTCCCTTCGAGGCTTCTTTGTTCTTGTCCTTATGGCACCGAAAATCTACTTTATGTCCCTAAAAAGTATCTCGTATACATGAAACGAAGCAGTAATTTCAATTGCAAAACTCAAGACTGAGTTTCTTCGAGTGGAATATCTACAAGCTCCAAATATTTTTTTTTCCAAGGACAGAAAAGGCGTTTAATTTTTATTTCTCTTTATAATGCAAAGAATCACTTATCAATATGAATTTCATCGATGAAGAAGTGTATAGATGAATAAAGTGGCGATTCGATTCGCGCTTCTTCGACTTTGTGGACCGTCAAATAAAAATAGGGCAAAACGATATGAAAAAGCCGAGAATTCCAGAGGGGAAAAAATAGCTCGTTAAGGTTTCCGTAAGAATTTTTTTTAAGCAGAAATTTAATCCATCCTACGCGCGTGTAATTGCGCGTCGAAAACAGAAGCTATTTTAAGATAACCTATCATTTTCGAAAGTCGCCGAGGCCATCATCTTCTCGATCTTCTTTTTCTGCCGTCGCATTTTTCTCTTTCCACCTTCTTCGCTCTCGTTCTCCGGGTTCGCTCGTCATCGGCCCTCTCGCTCCGACCACCCGGTTTCTCTCGTCCTTCCTCTTCCTCGCACCTTCGCATTTCCTCGATCTCTTTCACACTTCGTTCGGTCGTCTCTCTCCATATCGGTCATCCTCGTCCAGCGGCCTATCTCTCTCTCTCTCTCGCGAGGGCAAGGCGACAAATAGCTCGAGAAATTATGACGTGGGCCGCGAGCGTACGCTCGGATAGGTAGTTCCATTAAGATGCAAATTCGTTAATAATTCCAGGCTGGGTCACAAGCCTGTCGCGGACTCGCGTGGTCTCTCCCCGGATAGCCGATTACGCCGACTCGCCCCGTCCATGCACATTTTCCGCCCGATCGACCCGGAGCGTATATATGCTTGCGCTTTTCGTATTTTACGCACATCATCTGCTCGTACTGAACCGGAATCCACTGGGACTTTTTCAATCCGCGAGCTTTGGCGCCTACACCATGAATTCATTACGCGCGCGCTCACCGGTTTAATTGCCTCGCTTTTACTTCGTTATCGCACTCATCCTCGTATATAGCAGACAAGAATCTAGCTTCCTCGTCGTGCGTGGCGGCCACGGCACGGCGCGCGGCGCCCAACGTGCAATCGCAGTGGCTCTGCGTTTTACCAACTAATTGCACGTATAAGCTCGCCGAGGATTTCTGCTTTTAGCTTAATGAAACGGGAATACCTTAGCTATGCCTACAAAGAGAGCCATTGCTCTCCCGATCACTTTGTTTAGTTTGGTTCCTCGACGACCTTCGTCAATTTGGCGGAAGGGGAACGTCACGTAACGTAAAAACTAGTTATGCCAATTATGGGGTTTATACTAAAATACTTTGCCTCTTGATTCTTACGCATCTTACGAATGAGAAAAGATGCTGATATGCACATAGCTCAACAAAAACAAAAGAAAAAACTTCGATGGGATTACGTCGTGACATATAAAAAATTACCAAGTGTAACCACGAAGATCGAATAACCATTAAAGCAGCATTTACGGACGTGGAATAAGCGTGCAGTACGTGCGCATCGAAAATCATGTAGCGGAAACCATAAAGCCGCCGTAGTAAATGGCAGAAGAACGCCCGTAGTTATAATCGGCATTATAGAAAACTGTGATTGTTCGTGCCGACCAGTAGTACCCGTAAAATCAAATAGTAGATATAATTATTATTACGATAACCACTATGCCCGTGAACCATAATAATAGCGGCGGTTACGTTATATACCCCCGAGGAATCATGTTACGATTGTGGATCATATATATGTAGAAATAGTATCCGCGATTCGTTTCGAGGCAGTTTCTATAAAGGCTGTGTTAAATTGGCGGCGTACCAGTGGAGCGCAAGCAGCGAGCTAGCATTGTGCTCATCATTGAATCGCTAATTAGACTCGGCGGCAATTAGTAATTACGGTAGCGCTGGCTAACCCCGTGGCACCAATCAGAAGCGCCTCGATCTTAGCAGACCCCCCTACCTAATCGCGACCACACATATATATATATTTACTGCACGTGCATCAGGCTATATATATTCTCGCGCACGTGTGCGAATGCGACAGTATGCGCGCCAAGTCGAGTTTTTCATTAATGGCAGTAGGTAGCAAAGCATTGAAAAACCTGTTGGGGATACGTTCGAAGATCGACTTAGGCGAAAGGCGTGGAAGAGGAAAAGGACGGACTGATTTAAAAGACTGTGACTGAACAAAGAAGTCCGAATGGAGATGGAGAGGAAAAGAGAGAGAGCAAACGGGCAGAATTGCGTAGATGCAACGCCCGACCCCGAGAGCACATACCGCGGCTTCCTGACCGTGCGACCATTAAAATGCTAAACGTACTTGTGAGATGAGCACGCGATACTATCAGAAGCTCTTTCTCTTCGATATCTTTCCTTCCCCCTCCCCCCCTGCATTTTTCACGATTGAGATTAGTAGAAACCTTCGAATTGTGTACGCGCATACAAATTGAGCCATTGTAAGCGATAACGGAGTAGCGATCTATGCTACCAGTCTTTTGCCTTTTGACAGCGCCGCAATGGTTAAAATCGAATGAGTATGTATACTCGTCTCACGGATGTGATAATGGCATCCGGTGCAGAATTGCAGACTGTGTCGAGTTTCCCCACACAAATTATCCATTGCAGATTTTATGTGATAACGGACATTGATTTTTGCACTCGTAACGGGTTGCGAGGTTTCCGTCAACGCGAAAGATCAAAACGAAAAACAGCTACGAAACTTTTTTACCTTTGGAATAGAGCAATATAACTTTTGTGATGGATATATATGCTTAGAAATTTCTTACACATTGAGACCATATACTATTTTGGAATCATTGGACATCCGGTGTACGTCCAGTTGGCACTGACAAGGACGTCCATTGGATGACCATTGCGTGCGTACAATGCTACCGTACATTGATGAATGGACGCAAATTGAATCATGGACGTCCAGTGCTAATTGATTGTCATCATGTCAAAAGTATTTATTATGAAAAATAGTTTGTATATACATTTTTTTCAGACTTTATGACATATTATATTAAAGAGTGTAGGGGGACTTTTGATTTTTAAGTCGAAGCCGAATGAGGAAACATCATTATCGTGTTTAGTTTTTCAAAAATCACACAGTGAAAGATAAAGTTTCGATGGTGAATATCTCTATTTCTTTTGTCTGTGAAGTTTAAATATGGAAGTAGAATCACTAATCAATTACAGCATATCAATAAGTAATATGGTTGCCTTGGTTTCGTGATTATCGAATGCAATCGTCGCCTTGCCGCATGCCGTCACATCAAACGTCAGCTGGATGCATCATATATCAGCACTATTGAACTACGATAACGAGGCTGTCGACAAGCTCTTATCAACAATATTCATTCTCACTCAACGAACTTTGCTACCAGATCTCTAGACATTTACCAAAGATCTCTATAGTGTACGTTTTGCCTTTAGCGACATTTTAGGCGCGCCTATACTATCATACCTGCATAATTATTAGGTATATATGTTAGACGTTGGGTGTTCTTAACGATACTTTTCTTTTATTTTCCAATAAAAACTTTATTACCTTGTTGGAAAGGGATGCATAAAACACGAATCATGAGCTATCGTATTCCAAATCCTATTGAGATAAGGGTTAAGAAATATTATTCAGTGCCTCATTTTTATTTTGATGAAGTTGGAATATTTTATCTCCTTCCAAAGATAATGGATTTAGACCAATTTTGTTACAGAGAAGAATAATAGAAAAGCCCCTATACTTGTACGGCAGACTTTCAAAATGCAAAATCCTCTTATAATAACATCAACCTGTTCTGTGTATATTCTTATATTTTGTACAATATCCTTGTAATCAGATCTACTGGTGTCGTGACGTAAAAACCACAACAACTAAAAGATATACGTAAAAAATATCGAAATTAACGAAGAAATCGAAATGTCATTCGTGTATGTAATATTATTTGATCAGACCTGTTTTAGAAAACTCATCTGTTAAATCTATTGTGTTTGTTCTCTGACTTTTCATTTTTCAAGTGTCATAAGATCTTCGATTCTAATATTTATTAATTTAAATTTATATCTTTTTTTTTAAATATGGTCTAATTTTATAAAAATAATTATAGAAGTAGGACAACCTGGCGGACGACTCGAATCAGCAGTCTCCTCGAAATTTCGGGGTCGGTTGTGGTAGCGGTGGCCGGAGAACACTTAACTTAATAATCGATCATCTGCGATCGGCATTCAACAGCAATACTGAAGATGGTAAGTGATACTCGCTTTCTTATATACGTATATACAGTATATTGATTACGTATCCAGTGAACATCATTTTTTGATTTTAACATCTTGCATCAAGATTTAAAAAATTATATACAATCACTGACATTAATTGTGATACATTATGTGCTGTTTCGTAAGGTTCGACTCTGTAAGAATTCTTGAATTGAGGTATATAGTTCTCCCGTGTTAAATAAAAGTGCACGAAATTTACTGGAAAGTTACGGTAGCACAAATTAGGAAACTTTCTATGGAATTGTATATATGACGTTTATTAAATATATTTATAAATTTAAAATGTTGTCATTTTTATAATATTCGCATTAAAATAACGAAGTTGTAATAATATTAATATTATTTATACCTATATAGCGATGAACCATGAAGTTATTCACATATGGATACTGAAATGAAAGAGTTCTCAAGTAGTTCATTTTTGCACTTTCTATAGTAATATCTCGAAAATTTGTTCGGCTACCTGTAATTTTCTTTTAACCGTTAAAAAGTATACGAATCTTTAACTTTCATCCTATATTACTTTCTCAATAACGAATGCAGTTTTTCTGAGTACTAACGCGTAAATAATAGTGCACGCAACTGGACGATACCCTATGTCCCCGTGTATAAGTTGCACAACTTTAACGAATTTCTTCACGAAAATGAGTTGGTCAATCGGGATTTAAAAATACAGTTCGAGATCCACAGAACCTCTTGTGTATTTTTTTAATTTCTGTATATGCAGAAATTCAATTCTGATGCGAAGACCTACCTTAAAAGTGCGTACAATTTAACGACGTTTTTGCTTTTCGATAGTATTGTTAGAACAACCATACTATAGTTGATACAACCATACTTATGGTTGACACGACAATGTTTATGGTTGATACAGCCATATAGTATGGTTGCTCCAACAATACTTTTTTTTCAGTGTAGAGAAGGTTTAGTAACAAAATCACACTTTTCATTCTTTCAAATGAGAACAAATTTTTCTTTCAATTCTACAATGAAGTAAATTACATTTTTAAGCTCCAAGGTTTCAATTTATATATTTTTAATTTTTTTGTTTGTATGTAGGGTCAAGAAGAAGTATTTTAGTTTTTCAGAATATTGTAGATATATAAAGTTACAATTGAGACATTTTTGAAATATGACGTTTAAGGCTCTGGCAAAGTTACTGAAATTTCTCAATGACCAAATCATTTTATATGCACAACAAATTTTATACAGGTTCAGATTATTTCAGTGCAGAGATTCTTTCGGATCTTTGGGTACTAGTTTCAGGTATGCTCTTTCAGAATCTGAGCTCAAAATGGAAATATCTCTACTGGAAATGAAATATGGCGTCTTTTATCTCAAAAGAAAATATGAAAACGACGTGGAGATGGCAGACTTCTGTCTCATTTTATTAGATTCATCGACCTTAAAAACATGATAATGTAGGATTTCACCGAATTATTTTCTTGTTCATCGTACCTCGATCCGCCATATTGGACACGCCATTTTTAATTTCGTAAATCTGACACCAGATTCCAATTCAGCGGTCTCTAAAATCTAGGTACCGTTACTTTTACCAATTTTTGTAGGAAAGCCGCCCACGCACCATCATTTTTGTTTTCAATGTTTAAATCTAATATGTTAACCAACATGGTTTTTGTGTACAAGTGGCTGAAGAAACTGAGCAATTTTCTGGCAATTTAAATGTGAAAAAAATCATAGAAACAAATCTTCTTTAAAATTGATATATTTTTTTTACATAAAATCAGCCATAATTTACTTTCTAATCATAATAATGAGCTGGCCGTATAAATCAGCTGGTTTCAAGTCCTGCAATTTTATCAACAAATCGGACTGAATTTTTTATTGTGTTGATATTTTTTTGCCTTGATCTGTTTGTACAACAATTAATACACTGAATCGATTAAGTTGAATTCGTTCATTGTGGACTATGCCGTGAAGAGAGTAAGTATCTATACTAATACAAAACGACACATGTAGTTACAGGTGAACATAAGGAGAGAAAAAAAAAATCAATTTTTCCATCACCGTAATTTGCTTTCCCACTTCAGGGACACCTTTACTCTGAAAATTGTAGAATGATCGAAATAAAGACGATAAAACCGAAAGATCAACTAATGCCATACTGCAGCAACACGGAAGATAAACTTTATTGCGCGGTGCAGTAGTGTTATCACAAGCGTGCTATTAAAAACGAAATAACGAAAAAATCACGCCAACACGCTCTGACCTTTCCTGCACGCTCGAGTCAAACGTTGTATCCTCGCTTGCTCCCATTCAAGTAACCGTTCCACTCTAAACGTTGCAATCGGCGAACCGAACTGCAGATATCTTCAATCGCCGGCGATTGTTGACGAAGATTGGCGAAGAGCTGAATGAACCGAGATGGCCGGGTCCGACCGGTAGGTAGGTAGGTGTACACACGCGCACACTCCCAATACACTGTTGAGATTCATTGCTGAGTTTGCGTGTGTACCTACGTACGTACTTACTCAATGGGCGTGCGAGATCGTTACGGATACTGTGGCGATCAGATCGGGCCGCGAGGAGCGGAGAGCGGTGCGACGGGATGCGGTATGGTGGTTGCTCCGATGCACTCACTCCGATGTTCTCTCCTCTAGGTATCGGAGTGAAGGGGCTGTTCCGGACTTGTTCCATAAATTCTCTCCAGGCACAATTATGTGTGGTACGGGGAATATAAGGATTATTGTTATGGTCGGAGCGAGATGAGGCTCCTGACCTCGTAAGTATAGTATAACATGGCTCGCAGCAGCCTTCCTTCTCTGCTACCCCTCCTACACCGTTCCCCAATCTTCCTCTTTTCCACTTTTACACGGAGGATCCCCATTAAGAAAAATTTTCAACAAAGAAAAAGCACACGCTGTTTTTTATATTTTTACTGGGAGGAAGTGTATATGAATTTATGAAATTTAGAACGGAAATAGTGCGCTCCTAATATAGCTTCGCGAAGCGATAATCTATGGCCATGTGGAGTAGCATTCTCGTCATTAGCAGCGCGCTTACGGATTGAACGGTTTACGGTTGAGCATTCATAATGTGGGTTATATCGCATCGAAAGGTATTTTCTGAAGGGCCTAATTGGACCACGAGTCCTTATAAGAAGTTGGATAAATTTTGAAGTCGTCCTCCATTTTTCAATGGCACAGGGACGATTTAGTAAGGCCCGAAAAGATTTTTATAATTAGGTTGTATATATGTCGTAACGCCTGTAAATTTGCCAAAAAGTTTCGTTTCTTACTTGTTTCCATAAGATGAAAGCGGTTTTCGATTTTGAAATTCGAATAGTCGATGGATCAGTCCCATTGATAATCATTAGTTTGGAAACAATGGGATTAGCTTGGACGAAAATTAAATTTTCTGTCTGGATTTGGTATACTGAGCTCCCAAATCAAAGTCGTGTGAGCATTGACATAGGACGGACACGCGGACTAAGAATGCTGTCCGGTATTGCAGGCATACTTGAAAAAAAATACTGATAAAATTCCGACGATACTAGTTCTTTAGTTAGTATGCAAAGTAACAATGCTAGGAATGACTATGGTGTAGAAGTACCACAGTAATTTCGCGCAAGTGTTCGTAGTAATCCTAGCAATGTAATTATAGTAGCCATGTAGTGCAGCAGTGATGCTATTGATAAAAGGCACAATATTATGTATAGCAATACAGTCATTATTGTAAGGTTTAAAACCAAGGAAGGTGTAGATGCCTTGAACTCCGTAGCCTCTAAATAAATGTAAACATTTTACGACCTTCCATTGCGATGTAACGTAAACTGAAAAAGAATCGTGAAAAAGAAATGAAAAAGGATTGTTATATTGAAGTAATTATTTATTTCATATATGTGCATAGCTGGAACATACGAATTGATGAAAGACTTTAATTTACATGTAGAACTTCGTGGTTATAGGATTAGGTCATTTTTTATTGTGTATTTATATTAATAATTACATGAAAAATCAATGTAAATGAATAAGAGTCAACTGACTGAAAATTCGAAAATAGAATATTCATCTATGTCAAGGTAATACTTAAAATAACATAGGAAAATAATTAATGAAAACCCTTTAGGTCAACTATTGACAGATTGGTATTATGACTAGTGTTAAAGTTCTACTATACTCTAACACTAACAAGGAAACCTCCTACATCCGACCTCACCGATTTTGACAATTCTTTTAGGTATTGGATCACTTGACAAAATCCAGTAGACTATGTTGGAGCAAGTTTATGATTCAAACAGGGGAGGATAAAACTAAACGAAATAAAATCCACACACTTTACACGTTTACCCTCTGAAAAAAGACATCCAGTCTTCCTTAATAATAAAAACATACCCCAACTTAAAGAACTCAAATATCTTGGGATGTGATATAGTGGACTGATCTAGAGACCGCATATACGTAAACAACTGAATCATAAACAAAGGAACATGCTTTGTCTGCTGGGAAGTAAATCTAAGTTAACACTAGACAACAAAATACCGCTGTATTAAAATATTCATAAACCTGTTTGTAGTTATACTGTAGAAGTATGGCGATCAGCATCCAATATCGAAATAATAGAAAGATTTCCATCGAAAACGTTGAGGAATCTCGTCCAAGCTCCCTGGGTTGTTTCAAACGAAATAATTAGAAAAGACATAAAAATCCCTTGTGTCAAAGAAGAAATAAAGAGTTGCTACTACAAATACAAGACCAGGCTAATTGATCACCCTAATCAATTAGCGGCAAATCTTCGTGAAGATAATCAAATAAAAATTATTCAAATCATTCCGACATTTGTTGTTGGTATTCAACTATTTTGCGTTTAAAGAACGAAAATATACAAAATGTTTCAATGATTATTTCGTCGTGTAGTCGGTTTTATCTCGTAAATGAGGTAGAAGTGGAACAGTATATACACCAACAGTTGCGAAATATTTGTGGTGCAAGCTACCGCGGTAGTTTGCTTTTTGCAAACACATCGTGACGCTACGATTATCGTGACTAGGTATCAATTATTTACTACCTCGAGGTTGGGAGAGTCCAACAAAAATTTTCCACAAAAACTCTAAATATATATATGTAAATATATAGCATGCATTCTTGCAGGATGTTTTGCAGCGACAGTAGTATACATACGGTTTAGCAACAAAGTTTCGTTAATAACTCGACGAGTTAAACGGTAACGCGTAATAAAACTTCACGGGTTTCGTTTCCAGTCAGTGATTTTCGAGTAATTTAATCTGTTTTTATAAATTCTGACCGGCGAGATGTATCTCCGCGAAGGATCTATATGCTTGCGCCATTTATAAGAATGCTCTTGCCCATCAGACGGGGCATGCACAATTTATAATGCAATTAGAGTTCAGGATAGCAGCCGTCGGATTTATGGTATAGGCGGAGAGGATCGGGAGAGGGAAAAGGGGAATGGGAGCGGGATGGGGAGGGTAGGAGAGAGAGAGAGAGGGTTTCCCACTGGAGGAGAATGGAATATGGTAGCCTGTGACGGCATCACAGCGGACCCGAAACGAAGAAAGAGAGAGAGTTGGCACTGCCCTAGAGGAATGAGTTACATGCCACACCGGTAGCTACCGATGCATTATTTATTGCAGGAGTTTCATTATATTTCTCTCGGCTTCAGCGGCGAGGCAGCGACGAACCACTTTCCGGTCTTCCCGCTCGGCAATCGAACCATGAGTGCATTGCCGTCCTCCTCCGATGCACTTTTCGAGGGACGTACCCAACGTATATACGCAAATATATGGCTGCGCGGAACGAAGCTCCTTCTGGTCTTGGAAGATGCCCCAGTCCTGCTTCGATAATTTATTTGTACCGCTGACATCAGGGAGCGAGCTATACGACTTTTTATCGAATGCAACCTAATCCATCGATTCGAATACAATGAGTATAGAGCGTGTCATACGAGGAGACGTTTGTAAAGGGAGGGGCTATTTGCATTACGTCGTGGTATGTCACTTGAGAATGGATTTCATTTCAAGAAAAGGCAAACCTTTCATGTAGCTCTCTTTTGTTGCGCTTTCATTAAATGACGTTGATTTTTAATTCGATTGAATATAACAACAATTATTTCTCGAATATATGTTCGCTTGAATCTAGTGATAAAGTATAATAATTTTACATAAAAAATACAACATTTTTCAATATTTTGTACTTATAGGTGCCCCATCGAACTTCAGTTATGGGAACTTTCTTTCATGGCTTTTATGTACAATGTGGTATAAGAAAACATGCGATAAAAATCCGATTTAAATTTGATCAATATAACCCAGGTAGAAATTTAATCTTGGAAAAAGCTGGGCCCAGGATATTTTTCCCTAAATATATCTAGGATCTGGCCTGGAAGATTACCTAGCGCC
>JAPYZR010003601.1:0-13840 GCA_030522945.1 Trichopria nigra
GGGAGGAGCTAACTTAAAATAACGGACGGAGTTAAAATAAGAGGAGTTAAAATAAGGGAAGGTCTACTCTAAATATTAAATGTAAATGAATATAAATATTCTGATCATTTTTAACAAGAGACATTGTAAGAGCAAAATTGTCATTCTAAAATTTGAGAGAAATCAACAAGTCTTTCTCAATAAAGAAAAGTAACTTTTTTCTATGATTTACTCTAAATTAAATTTTAGTCATACACTTTAAGGTACTTTTTACAATCATTGATAATAATAGTAACGACCTCTGATAGTAACACTCTGTGATAATATAACATTTTTACCATCCGAGATTATTATTTTTACAATCTTGTTTTTTTTTTTATCATTTTCAAATAGTAACCGATACAATCTACATTTCAGCCCGTTCATATGTCATAAAAAATAGTAAGTACCGCCTCATTTTACCCCGTATACTAACTTTTTTTTTATCGTCTTTGTACACGGCGCGAAAAGTATTGTTTTCCAGCCTTGGTGGATAAAATAACATAAAATCATATTACGAATACTATTATTTAAGAAGTGATTTATTTGATTATTATAATCTAGAGTTGTCTTATCTTTATGCGGTCAAAATATTGCAATTTCCTTATAATACTGAACCAAACCGATAAGGATGACAATGATGATGATAATAATAACGTTTAGAGGACATTACTTTCAAACGTAACGAAAAGGTCGGCAAAAAATGGGATCGGCCACTTCCGAAATAAGTTCCGCGTGGCTCAGAAAATCCGCGCGTGAAATCATCGATTTCCCTAAGTGCGGCTACGTAGGAATGCTAATGTAATATTGATAAGATAAAGAGCGATAAATCTCGGTGCTCGACGGAGTGCTGCCACGCGCCTCGCTAAATTCCGTCTGATAGATTGTAGATTGCCGGAGAATGATCGATCCCGTTACACGTTGGACCACCGCGAGCACGACATGGCAGCTGGCGCGGACTCGGCTTCTACATTATATCTATCGCCCCGAGTAAGAAGAGTAAATATTCCGAGTATCCCCGACATCGATTACGCTCCGATAGTACCTCACACAAGGTGGCGTATCTCCAGGCCACGTCCTCAGGTGTGATGTTCGAGCGTTTCAGATCCTTGTCGATCGATCAAACGCCGATCGCCATCAAATATGCGATTTGAGCTAATTTCAAAATTTTCTGACCGAATAATTCCCTGAAATTCATGTGCCCGTTTCTTATTTATTTATTTCCGGGTATGGTGTTTCATCATCATTGTCTCGATGTACTTTTCAAGTTATCAAAGTTTCCACTGGATATTGAATGAAAATTGGATATACGTTGGACGAGATATGGATGCCCAATGGACGTCTAGAAGGTCTCCATACATGGACATACATCGGATGTCCAGGTGCTATTTGGGATGGAATGATCCATATAGGCAAAGGCTGTGCCATGTGCACCAAAAATATATGATTGACCTACATGTGCTATCAATTTTTGTTCCCTCGCTAAACTAGAGAAGAGCTGTACAAAGTCGTACGAAAGTTGGCAGTGCACGACGTATCGCGATTATCGGGATGCAAATGAAATATTTTAGAAAACCATTCGGCACAAATGAATTTCTCACCACTTCGCCGGCCATTTTTCCGTATACAAGCGATTGAAATTTTCTCCAATACATTCTGGAGATGCTATAGGCCGTGCAGCATCGATTGTATTGATGTCTGAAATGGCGAGATTCATTCGCAATTTGAAACTCACAAATCAGCGGAGGGAAACGGCAAGTCGTTAATTATTTCGTTATGCAGAATCAAGCGATTAACAAGAGAAAGCCGGCAGTTAAACGGAATTTTGCTTATAAGTGCCGTATGAAAGTTTAACCCTCGTACAATAAGGTTAAACGCCGTTGTCGAACGCTACTTTGCACTTGTGCATATCAGATATACCGTGCACGCGGTGTGTCGAGGTTGATCTAGGTCTTGCTCCACGGCTATAAAACTAGTTTCTCCTTGTCCGCCCGGAGGATCCGACGCCGGTTATTTAGCATCGTGTATATATATATATATAGAGAGAGAAGAGGACGAGAGAGGAAGATACACGCCCAGGCTGGAGTGTGACGCTAGTTGTAGCCGTTGTAACGCCCGTACAATCGACCGAATGTCACAGGTGTTCCAGTACACGTCGTGGTAAACCAGTGAACCGATCGCTCGATCCAGAGAGGAGGTGAATGTCGCTCGATCGATAGGTCGTGCCTTTCTCCCGATGGCGTTTTCTGGGTATATTGCCGTATATATATATATACAATTATAGATTTACACTGAAATTGCACAGTGCTAATATCGCAAAATATTAATTGAATTAAACTCCTTTTGCCGGCCGCTATTAATTGCGCTCTGTCATTGCTTAAAAAAATGAGTAATGTTCATTGCCGCGCGTGGTCTTATAAGGAGCAGCTGGCACCGAATACGGTTCACGGAACTAGCCTAAAGCGGCAAGGTCGTAAATAACGTTTTGGCTCGCGTTAATGAATGATTGATTTTACTATACGCGGGTACAGTTAGGTTCGTTTATTACCGAAAATAAAAACTTGCCTGTAAAATCGTTCCGTATATAAAACGAAAGTGAGAGAATTCACTTACTTCTTCGTCGCTGACAGTTATTATTATAACAAACATTATTTGATCATATTTATGGCAATCATTTACAACCGACGGTTTCGGACCGCAGAAAAGGACGGGGATTAAAGTCAAACGTATTTTGGCGTCATGCGCCAGAGTCGCTTTATGGGCATCCGTGCATTCGAAATAAAAATCAATCGGCATGTCCGTGATTAATCAAAAACTTGACGTATACAGTTTGCGAATCAGTTTGTTGTTGTCGTTAACCTACCGTTTTTTTTTTTGGGTCACTCATTCGATCGGCATTGTCAGAATTCCAAAATGCCGTTAAACCCTTTATTATATATACATTCTTTCTGGAGTTAAGCTCCCTCCGGCATTCCATCCAGCACGAAGAAAAGTAGTATGTCCAAAGGCCTTCGGATGAAAGATGTACCAGAACGAAGATCCTGAAAGGTGATAGTAGTCCTATATCTCCTCAAGGAAAACGCCGTTGAAAAGACCGGAAAAGTCGTTGGTGGCTAATTTTAGTCATTGGTGATAAATTCGCTCATTGATCTACTCACGGTACGATGTGGATATGTCATACCCGTTCAATTTTGGGAGAAGTAGAACGGCCGATCCGAAAGTACCCGACTAACATGTGTTCGAAGGGTGTTACGGATGCGACGATCAACGTAACAGGACGATGACACTCGCATAGAGACAAAGGTGTAATCAGTGCGTCAATTGTTCCCTCATCAGAGACAAAAGAATCGATTAATAAAATCGAATCGCGTATTTCACAATAATGCCGTTAAGGTATTCAATTTCCCTTTTTACCGGCATTAAGGTGAATTTAATGAGAGTTTAACTACAAATTTCTCAAAAGCTCGATTTATCGCCTTTTAAAACGCTCGTAAATCATAATTTTTCGTCTCCGTAAATATCGAGGTGTCCCGCACGGGGATAAAATATGTCCAGGACGGCCGTGAACGTCGCACTTGAGACGCTCGAGCGCGTGTCGGAGCAACCACTTACTTTACTTTCGCCTTTTGCATTCGCCGGGTTATACGGTATACGAGGCATCGGCTCGTTTTTTGTCGGCCCTTTTTCTTCTCGTTTGGCACGTCGTTTCATAAAAAAAGCGCGCTCGGCCCTTTTTTGTCCGTCTCGTCGTCGCGCGCGCCATCGCCCTGGACAGACGGGACACAAAAACATATTCTCCAGCGGGCGAATTTACGAGCGGTGGAATATTTCGCCGGGATGTTCGTCTATCTGCTGGAGGAAGAGTGAGAGAGAGGGGCAAGAAAGTAAGACGGAAAAGGCAATGGTGCCCTACAGTCTGGCAAAGGGTAACAGCACTGGAGGAATTTCATTGCGCCTCGAGGCAGCATTACTCCTGCGTCTCGGTAACATGGTTTGAAACTTGGCGGTGAATCACGCCGGTAGCGTTGGCAGATTCTATCGGTCCAAGTCCGAGAGAATCGCGGAATCTTGGCGGTATAACGTAGAGCCCCGACCTTTTTAAGGACGAAGCTGGACGCATTCGCCTCGAGGATTGGCAAAGGCGCGTAGCTGCTGCCGCATTAAACGGGGTGTCTTCATTGAAACGACTGATGGATGATTTTAACGTGCCATTTCTATATCTAATGCGGCCTTGACAATCGCCTTTTGCCATTGCCGATATATAATATTTGCCGTAATTATGTAATGTAACGATAGTGGCGGGTTTTCACGAATTGACAATTAGGAATTGGGTATAATCAGTTTGGGAATTTTGGGGATGACTTTTGCGGGATATCCCATAGATTATGAACCGCTTAAATTCTAAAGTAGGACAGTTATCAATCTAACCTCAATATAGGCAAAGTATAAATAAAAAATGATTTAAAAAAAGGAAAAACTAAAAAAGTAACGAAAAAACGACTCTCCTACTTGGCAAGACAAATTCTCGTATCGCCAAATGTAGAAAAAGTAGCGGATTACCAGACCAGATGTTTACAAGGCCTGGACAGTTTCTAGGCAAACCAGGCAGGTTTTTATAAACACGTATCTTAACATTCCTACGCGATTTTCGAGTCAAGTGTCGAAGTAAAACTGGAAAGCATTTTTGTTTTTATTTGTTTTTTGTTACGACAAGTTTACAGTCTGAAAAGAGATCAAATGCAAATGTAAAATTCAACATGGAACTGCGTTTGAATAAAATTAAGTAAATTTGTATAAATGAATCTTCGAAACTAAAAACACATTTGCCCTCGTGTAAAGCCGGTCTGACTACGCGAGGCGTAAAACGCGCGACTTTCATGTTTGCATTAGTTTTTTTGTCCTTTTCTTTCAATTGAATTCAGATGCGTATAATAAGCAAACAAAGCAATTTACGAGAATCCAATATCGCAATAAATTCAGCGCTTCGCTAAACTACGGATGCGTAATTTAGCAGGGTGCATAATCATCGTAATTCGCCAAGGTCGCAAAGTGCACGATTTAGTAACGCCGCTAAATATACCATCTACTAAATTACTTAACTCGTAAACCATTGGAAAAAAGAAGATGAGCGCAGGACTCGAGAAAATTATATACAGTTCTGGCGATCATTCGGGTTGTAAACTTAAGTCGGTTAATTTTACGAACCAATTGTATACTTATTTAAGTCGCGAAATGGCTTTTAAAATTAAGAAGTTGCGCCGAATCAAGTTCATTAACCCCGTCAGAAATTTACGACGTGTATCCACGTTGATTAGAGGAATACGTCAGACCTGACGTTTTCAAATTTGTGAACTCTCTGGAAGTCGTATAAGTTATATGGCACTCGGTGTACTAATTAAGTTGGGTTAGTTAAAGTTAGGTTAGGTTTATAAGTGACTCTAAGGATATAAAAATGAGTAGATAACAATAAAAAAAAAAAAAAAAAAAACATTACTGGAGTTAATAAAAGAATACATGAATTTTATATGAAAATATATATGAAAATATATTAAATTATACTATATGGCCCTGGTACAAATGGAAATTGCCATGCCACTCCCATGCCAGCAGTTTTTCTTCATGTGCGCAGGGTACTGGGCAAAACGTGACGATTCTAGCATGGCGCTGTCTAGCTGCTAGCATGGGAGTGGCATGGAAATTTCCATTGCTACCAGGGGGGTAATTAATCGATTAATTATTGTTGATTTTTCATTTTATGTCAAAAAAATCTTATATTTATTCTCACGCATAATAGTTCCTGTACACTCTTAGTTTCTTGGACTGAAATATGTTTAAACAAGTGAAGCGAGAAGGTAGTAGACAAAGAAGCATGAAACTCGTATCGTGGTTTCATTTTCTTTCTTCTATCCTCGTTTCTATTTTTTACGGTCTCTTTCTCGTTTAATTTGCAATTATCATGCATGTTTATATATTGTAATTTACCTTTTGCTCTATAAGTCTTGGAGTGATAATTGAGTCATTCTTTTTATAAGAATGAATTTATCACTTTTAAAAGAGCAAATAAAGTCTAAATACATTTTTTTTTAATACTAATTTAATCGATTTCACTTTTTATTATTGAAATTTCACTCATCCAAGTTTGTAAATTGAAACATTCGAAGCGAAATAAAGACACGTCTTCTGGAAATACTCCAATGAAAGATGAAATGTCACATTGTTGTGAAACGTTCACCCTTATCGATAGAGTACTTATCACTCCGGGCGCAGAGATTGAACTTAAATAATTTTGTAAAGTCGAAATATGCAGAATTTGCATAAGGAGTTCAACGTAATGATATACTTGCAAAATAAAAATGTAAGAAATCGAGATTAACATATCCGACTAGTTTTTAGGATCGATCTTTCGAATAGCGTAGACGCCAATTTTGAAAAACGTAATTTTACGACTCTTTTTAGAAAATATAAATATATAAAAAAAAATTTTTGTCCAATCGCAATTTTCACTATTAAACGTCCATTAAGTAACCCTAGTAGAAATGGAAATTGCTATGCCACTCCCATGCTAGCAGCTAGAGAGCGCCATGCTGGAATCGTTATGTTTTGCACAGCACGCATGCGCACATGAAGAAAAACGATGTTTTAAGGTGTGGTTTCTGGTAGATATATATAATATTCTATATAGTTTCTATTATATACGCATGTTTTACCAATAAGAAATGTATATTTGGGGATTTTTAGGTCGCCATTTTGAATCCGCCATTTTGAATTTCGTAAATCTAAAAAAGAGCGTAAAAATATGGTTAACATGTTAATATCCCACTCGCATTTCGAAAAGGTATAAAAGGAAGAGTTATATATTTTCCGTGAAGAATTCATAAAATTTTAATTTACATAATAAACATAAAACACGTTCATATTTAATTTTACGTGTTGCCATAGTGCGAAAAATGTTGGCAATTTAAAGAAAAAATATTAAAAATCAATTAATTATTATCGTTACTTTCTTTGACGTACAAGCTCCAAGTTTACATCATAAATACCTCAATTTCATATAAGCGAAGTAATTTTCGAGAGAAATTGAGAAGGTCAGTATACAATCTAATCCCTAAATATCTTCGAGTGGAATTTCAATCGAGAAAGAGTGAATGTAAATTCTACGAATCACTCGAAAAGAGAGTGAAATATCGTTCCAAGAAATTTAAAGAGGACCAATAAATTGGATATAAATATCCAAATAACCAAATCACTCACTTACGTTAAGTTCCCAATAAGCAGAGTCAAAAAGTTGTACGGATTGATTACAAAGAGAACTCTTTAATTTCTTTTATGCGTTATTTTGAAGCGTACTTTTATGAACTCAAAAGAAGTACTTAAAGGAGCTCGAAGAATTGGAAGCATGCAAGCAGTACTCAAAGAGTACTTTTTGCGCTCATTCTGTCCAATTTTTTACGTTCGTTGATCGGATTGGAACGGTGGATTTTTTTTTTAAATTATTTCATTTCCATTCGTATCTCAATTATGAGTATTTCATGTAATAGTCCGAATCATTTCATTGGTAATTTTATCGTGTGAATCTCGTTATTTTATTAGGTTGAATGTCGAATTTAGTATTTTAATCAGGCCAATTTGTTCCTAAACATTTGTATATATAAATATCGCTGGAAACCACATGGCGCCTTTAACGGTGTATCGCATCGGGCAAAGGAATCGACCCACTTTCGCATCATCTCGTCATTTACATGCGAGTCGTTGAAATCTGAACGATAAGCGCAACGTAAAGGGCTCGGGGCTAATTGCGAGACGAGCGCTCATTACGTGATTGTTTTACTGTTCTCGGTTACGCACATGGTATCATTACCGTTGCGAAATGCTTTCCGCGTCATCTTCTCTTTACAGTATTTTACGGTGAGATTTCGCATACACACACACACATATATATATATGTATATACTTTCTAACTCGACCATAATCATTAGTTGATTACGAGTAAATTCGAGATATTGCGAGGTTAAAGCGAGTATATATAAAGTCAAGGTATATATACGGATCGCGAAATGCGCGAGGGAGCAATCAAATGTATTGCATTATACATTATCATCGAACCGTTATGATGATTATTTATTAATTGCAGCAATTGATCTGGATGCGATAAAAAAAAGCATTACAATTATTACGTGGGGCACATCACGTAACGAGATTATTTTGTATATGGACGAAATTGCGTGGAAGCCCGATGAATCAAGTCCTTTCTTATATATGCAACTGAATGCGTACGCATTTGTATTCAGCATAGGAGTTCGCAATAGTTTTATGACGTTTTCAATGATGGTAGGCTGCATTCTGAGTTCATTGTAGTAGAGTTGTACGGTGAGAGTGAGCGTAGCAGTTTATGTGAAAAGTTCATGAAAACTATAATCCGTTTTACGTCATTTCAGAACGAAAAGAATTTGAACGTACACGATTTTCGAGACTTTAAATAAATTTTTCATTTTAATGTCGACCAATATAGTCGATTTTAGTATTTATTAAAAATTCGGCTACTAAACTACAGTCTAGTTGAAAAGTTGAAAACTTAAGCAAAAAATGTAACAAAGTTCAATTAAAAGTTAACAACCTGAAAAAAAAAACAAGTTAAGTTTAAGATAATGAACTTTGCGACATATCAACTGTTTAACTTTTCGACATTTTAACTTTTTAATTCAACATTAGTCATATCAACCTAGCACTGCCCAAGATGATCTGGTTTCAAAGAGCCCCGGTAAAAAAATTGAATTGGCACGTTACATTTTCAACCATAGACTCGACAAATATTTCAGCAATTTCTTTTTTACAATAACGCTGCTAAAAGCACCAGTTCGTCGCGTTATTGCCGAGCGACAAAGAATCCGGCACATTTATCGTCATCCAGAGACGCGACGCGTCTTTAATGGTGCTCGTCAGCAGGATTGCGACTTACGAAATGTCCCTCGTTTGCATAACTCAGGGAATTCGACAATAAATAAATCGGCGACACACGAGGGCGCAATACCAGGCAAATTACACCGATTCCTGCTGTTCGGTCTTTGGCAGTGCGGTCGGTCACTCGTATAAAAAGGCTCGACCGCGTTCAAGGCGACCTCCTCTCTGATAATAGACTCGTTCGCCACGCAACTCGTGTGTCCTCCGCGTCTCGTGCCGGTATTTCAAGATCGCGCGCCAGATTTACCGGGAATAAAGGCGGAATGTGCAACAGGAATTTGCCATATCGCGCGTTATCAGAGGCTATATAGTGATTACGAGACGACAGCTCGGGGAAGACGAATGCGCGTGCATTCGCATGGCGGCCGGACCAAGGACTCTGATGCCGTTCCTCGTGCGTGCACCATATAGTAGACAGCACCCGGGTATAATAATGCTCGATAGATCACGCTTGCGTCAGGGTAATGCCTTATACGTCCGACTGCATCAGAAAACTGACTGATCAAATTCGATGACTTGCAAATTTTCAAAAATTTGTTATTTTTGTGTGATGCCGAAATTCGGTCAGAATCTCGATTTAAGCGTTTTTCAGCGAGAAATAGCGATTTAAAGATTTTTCGACGAAATTGTCGATTTAAAATGTTTTGCAAGCATTTGAGGTCGGTCCATTTGTACTTTTATGCATTGTCTCATCCACGCGGAACGTTTGCAAAAGACTATAGTTCTATAGAACCGACTGTACGTCCGACTCCCTCAGAAAACTGAAAGAATTGGTGGCTACATGCAAATGACATTTTTGTATAATTTCAACGAATAACATAAATTCCGATAAGTCGTCAACGGTTAATAATTCCGGGACAATTCAAATACCATCGTAATCAGCATAAAATTCTCCACAATCTGGATACTGAATCATCCCCGTAGATTGAAATGCGACCGAGAAATCACAATTTGAATTTGCAAACTAGTCGATTTTTCTACAATTTTATTGGTTTTTTTGTAGGTTTCTGGTCCTGTTGACTTGATTCTGGAAGTGCCATCCGACTTTTGTGGATATAGGCTCATTCTCCACTAAATTAGGAACATTTTAAGACAAAGTACATTCAAATCGGACGAACAGTTCCCTAGAAACTGTCGATCAAAGTCGATGACCTGCAAATTTTTAAAAATTTTGAAATTTTTGGGTGATCCATTCGGCACTTTCATCTGGGATTTGTCACATTACACAAAAAAAAAACTCCCTTGAATTCGGCATTTGTCATCTTTTAATTTTTAATGATAACAATCATCACCAACGCGTGATCAACGTAAAGAAATGTTGTACATAATAAGTACACAAAGTTCATGTTTAGAACTGTATCTTCATTCTTAATAGGTAACATTTTTTATCTTTATTGGCTAAAATAAAAGCAAATATAAGATTTGAATTTCAAAACCTTGCATGAAAATCTTTAATTTGATCTTTATCTTTATTTTCATTATCGTCTATATATTTATTGTTATCTTTGTCTTCGTCTTCTTCATCTTTAGCTTCATTTTTGTCATTGTATTGAAAGGTTCGAAAATATAGTAAAGAAAAAATCCACTTTACGCACTGAATTATAAAAAAATATTGTTCGATACACCAATTTTTAATTTTTATACGCTGAAGTGATCGGGCCGACCTGGGTTTAAATTAGCACTTTATACACTAGTTTAAATAATTACTATTACCTAGGAATGTGAGGAAAAGGAATTTTTAAATTTTGATGGTTTTCAATTTTCTTTTATGCTTATATGATATTGCTACTGTTTGTATGATAACTATTGTGTAATGAAGCCTTTGTATTTATTATTATAATACGGGACGTGGACATAAGGGCGATCACAGACTATCCTCTGCCTTGCGAACATATACTTGTAAATGTATATAAATATCGATATTATTTGGCAAATTCTTCTGGAACCATTCGGAATGTAAGATTGAGTAATTTGGTGAACAAGTTCGATTACTGCTGTCACGAAAAGAATATGGAAATCGAATTTTACGGAGTATTGTCAAGATACAGCCTAGCCCAGCGGATTGTAATCGTCGAACTCGTTTATTCGCTCCCTATATATATATATATATATATACAGGACAAGATCGACTCGCGCGAGCGAATGTTGAAGAGGGGCAATCCACCCACGCATCCAGGAAAAGGTTCCGTAGTCGCATTCCGCAGTATTTATCAAACGCCGCATCGTACGTACGGAAAGGTCATCCGTTTCCTGTATAGCCAGGACGATAGATCGCTAAAAAGTGAACATCGACTGCGAATAGTTTTCTTTGTCACCACCTCCATTACGTAATAATGATACTACTGGAAACGTGATTAGGGAACTATTTATGAAATAAGAAATTTAGTATTAAATAATAAATAAATGAATAAATGGACATATGAATGAATGGATGGCTGGATGGATGAACAAACGAATGAACGACCGAATGAATGAATGAATGATATTGTTATATTATACTTATATTATTAATAAATATTTTTTAAAGAATTATTCTCGAACTGTAATAGTCATTCTTTAAAAAATATTTATTAAAATATACAGTTCATTATATAGATTCGATTAATATACTTATATTATATTACAGAATACATTGAAGACTACTAATCTGATGTTTAAATTTTGTTTTTATTCATAAAGCAATAAAAATATAAGACCTGGAAATTTTATAAACACAGGAACGATCAAGAGGAGAACACGATATGAGGAAATTGTCGGATAAACCATGACCCGTTATATTCCTGCGTAATTATCGCCGGAATCGCCGACCTTTCGCAAAATCCGTAGCAGTGAATTATGTCCGGCATAACTCCTCTAGATCCAATTATTCGAGGATCGCTGGTCGAAGATCCTACAGCGGATAGCATTGTTCGTATATATATATATATATATATACGTAATGTTTGCTTTATTTTCATTTAATGAGGCCTACTTCTTCCCACCTTACGGAAAATCGGCGACGATAGCGATTGTCTGCGCAAGCTGCGGGCGCACTAAATCCCGAGGTAACAATTGGCTCGCGTTATTCCCTTATCGGTGGCTTTATTAATCATGATCGGGATTTCGTTCCGTCACTTTTCATTCATTAGGTTCTGTTTTGGTTCGATAACGATATTTGACTTCGTTAGATGGCGAGTTTCATGCTTCCTCGATAATTCTTTAAGTTTCTACAGTGAAAAACGAGAAATTCATCGATGACGAATGTATGATCGGATTGAATGTTTTGCTCGGAACAGAGACAATATTCACTCTTAAGAAGTGAAATTATCATTCTTTGACAAAATGGAGCTGCTAGGCTTTTCACTCCAGTAAATTCGAAGATTAAGGTTAGGTCTTTTTAACGTAGTACTGATGTATAGATGTAAACAAAGACACTTTTACAAAATAGTGAATTTTTCACAGATTTAAATGCGATATTTCAAAGTTGCTGCATTATCGATATACTTCGAATCACGCTAAAAAGATAGTGAAAATATAAAAATATACGAATATTTTGAAGAACACGATTTTGTTCTTTACCGATTATGAACATATAAATGATACGTAGATGAATATAACCAATCGAAGCCAATTTTGGACCCATTTAAGTCAAACCGTTTTACAGTCTATCGAAGAATTGTCACTATATTATGAAAATTGTATTAAAATTTCACTTTGAAAGAAGTGAAGAATTCCCATTCTTTTCAAAGAGTGGCTCAATTTTCACTCCTAAAAATGTAGACAAATAATTTATCCCCGAACGTTCCTGCGCAATTTCTGTTACACGTGACTACTGATATTATAAGCACGAAACTTGAAAAATGTCACTTAACGCCCTAAGAATGGTATCAAGGGGACGAAATTAATGATTTTCAAACGATTATCACAGACACTCCATACTCGTTAGAGATCGACATATATTCCTTATATATATATATATATATATATATATATATATATATTAATAGCTTAAAAATTGCATCTGCACATACAGGAGCCAGCAAACGTTACGACGTTTCCGCTGTCGGTATATATATTAGGTATATCTCATGGAAAAAAATGTCATCTTCCACTTTCTAGCACCCGCGGATAAGATAGCCGCGCGGACAAAGCGTTGTCCTTTCCCATTCACCCGGCGTCTTTTTATCACCCGACGAGCCGCCATCGGTCTCGCTGGTGCGAAACATTTATATATGTATATATGCAGCCGAAGACTTTACGTAAGGCCGACATGAGCCGTATATATAATAACTTACGTAACGAGAGGCATAATGCTGATCTAATGCACCGAGGCACGGGATCACTGTAACGCAGCCCGGAGCGTGCGCGAAGGCCGCGACGGCCGATCTTTCCGCCCGCACCTCCTCGACGACGACGACGCCCGGTTCTCACGTTTCTTCTCGACACCGTAAATGTGCTCTATGCACCCGACGGTCATATATGTATATGTATATATGACACACGCGGTACGTAGTGTATATGTACTTGTATATATATACGCAAATCGCTGGAATTCGCGCGAATGCATCGACTTTTTCCGACGATGAGAGAAGCCCTCTTCTACGTTTCGGGGCGTAACGCACATACACACATATACATGTACACACATATATATATATTTGTGTGTGTGTGTGTGTGTGTGTATGTATATAAATGTATGTATGTATGTATTTTCTTGCCTTTCCACGAGTGTATCGCCAAGGCTGCCGTGACGCCCAATGGCTCCATATATTATTTTCTCGTTAACGTCAGCGACCCGTACGGCACGCGATACGTATATATACCGTCTAATGAAAAGCAAAATGCGAGATTTTTTTTTGTGTTGTTTTTTTTTTTTTTCCTTGCG
>JAPYZR010003602.1:0-13863 GCA_030522945.1 Trichopria nigra
AAAGAGACTCACTAGTACTACAATTTAATGAAGTTTCAAAAAAATCGGAGACATCCAAATTTTAGGCGGGTACACTTGGCGAATTTTGCCCCCTATATACATATAGTAGTACACCTGTCCTGGTAAAAATTTAAATGTACAGTTATCAAAATTCTTCCTTAAATATTACTTGTGATGTGCTTAATACGTTTATTAAATAGTGGCGTAAAGTTGGGCATTATTTCTACCATCAGGATCATGACTATCTCTTGTGGTAATAAAAATTGTTGACATGATTACTTACTTGTATAACATTATCCGGAAATTGTGTCAAAATAGGATCCGGTAAATGATGACTTAGAAAAACACGTCTAGCCTTCCTCGAGATATCAAGTGCCAAATCCATACCTGATGTGCATTGTAAACAAAAATATGACAATGACTTTATTGAAAAACAAGGTAAAGTGACCACAATAGGTCGTAAAGCAAGCAATAAAATAAGCTACTTCTAATGATCTTTCTCTAAATCTGTTTCACGATGTACATAATTAAACTGGATTTATAACTTGACATTCAGCACAAACGTTTGAATACCTGAAGGTCCAGCTCCTAAAATGGCCACGATTTTGTCCGCGAAAACTTCCGGCTCCCGATAATCGTGGCTGTGAATTTGAAGGCCTTTGAAATCAGAGTAGCCTTTGATTTGCGGTATACGTGGTTGGAAATAATGACCGTTGCAGATCATTACGGCGTCGAATTCTTCGTCGATTGTTTTTCCTTCTTGCACGTCTCGAATTTGTAATTTCCATTTTTGCCGGCATTGATTCAAAGGAGCTCTTTGACACGAAGATGTCTCAGTACCTTCTGACGGCTCGATTCTTTCTACGTTATGAAGGAACTAAATCCGAAGTTTCAAAACGTTATACTTATAATTACTTTCGAACATCAATGAAATAGACATTACTTTTATTTAAAAAAAAAATCTGAAATATCCTCGTATTATTACTTGTAACGATATAATGTCATATTCCGATTGTTGATAAACGCGAAATTTGGTACAGATGGAATATATATATAGAAACTGAAAAATATGAGGATTAATTGATTTCACGGCTTCAAAGTGAAAGATGGCAACTAAAAAATAATCGACATGTGACACAGGATGGTTTACTGGACAGTTTAAAAACGAATACTTCTCTGAATATTCTAATGGTTACTATATATATATCATTTATCTTTAATATAAATAAATGAAAAGAATAACATTTTCATTATTTACTTATATTTTACACGAAACAGGAAACCGGTGATACGACATGTCTCCAACATCCAAATATTTACTATATATGTCGTTTCCTTCAAAACAAGAATTAAAATTCTGCCGAAAACAGGAACCTTAAAATGTACAAACGGAAGTGAAGAACTACCTATCAGATTTGCTCGGGACTCACAATTTGTTTGAAATATTTCCTGATGTGTACGACAAATATTTTAAAGATATAAAGTGTAGTAATTGTAATTTTTTTTCTAAAGTTATTTATTATTTGAACAGTATTCATTATAAACATGCGAAAGTATCTTTACTGAAGTAGGTTTTTAATTTCATAATTTTAGGCAAACCAACCAAATCTAACATGTTTAAATAGGAAAGATATCAACTGTGTAACTGCGTCCTAATTTAAAAAGATTTTATACTTGTAGATATCTATAACAATGCGGATGGCACAATGAAATGGAAAGAATACATAGATCGATTAATGGGAAAATGATTTATTACTCCCTATTCTTGTTTGTGGTATTACCGTCGTTATGGGATATAAATATATGGAGAAGAACCTATGATTGCGTATTGAAACGAATTGAAATCATTCGAATAATCAAAATAATATATTTTATTTTATTACCTCTTTCAAACTTTTTTACAAAGAACAAAACATTCTGGACTTATTAGTCGAGGATATATTAAAAGAGTATACTGACATATATATGAGTATATACAGTGTCAAAAGGTTATTTTCTATGTGTACTCGAATGATTAAACTATATCATTTATCATACATATATCTCGTAAGACAACAGATAATTACATATGATATGCAACTTGTATCCATAGTTATATGTATACTCACAACATTATAAAATGGTGTTTATATACGGTATTGGCACTGGGTCATTAACGAACAATTCAGGTTCTCATACAGAAACCTCGTGTTTTTAGCGAAAAGTGTATATGCTTAATTACCCTGGTAAAAAAGTGTATAGAATCGGATAGAATCGGATTCCAATTCTATCCGGATTTTAAAGAAACGGATAGAAATGGATACATTTTCTACACATTTCTATCAGTTTATTTAAAATCTGGATAGAATTCGAATCCGATTCTATCCACTTTTTTACCAGAGTATATAAATGATAATGATGAACAAAGACGAGAGCTGCAAATAAATAGCATTAATAAATTACGCGAGTGCATGGGGTATAGTTTTTCACGATTTTAATCTATGGAGTTCTTTCTGTAGATAAAAAACTAGAGATACATAATAATTCTACTTTCGACCATCTATATAGATTGTTATCATGGCCCTATTAGTAGGAGTGTACCTGCAATATATTTGGGGCTATGTAGTTTTCCAGCCTATTATAATTATTCTTTGTAACCCATCATCAGATACGGAATGAAATAAAACGATGACTCACCCTAATTTTATCACGAAGCTTAAAATGATCGCAGTATGAATTGAGAAAATCCAAGATCTCAATTCGACTTAAATAACTCTTTGGATTATCCGGGATTTGATAATCAGGGAAGCCCATCACTTCCTTTGGAAGATTTGTCCTATCGTAAAGAAGAAGCTTTGATAAAATAAGATGAAATCCCATATTTCGATTGTGTAAAGCCTCCATTGTTTCTATATATTATATGCACAGGAGAACAGTATATATATATGCACGTAGAAAAGTGTCGTACAACGTTTTGTATTATATTTGAACTCGATTTCAAGTTACCTTAAATTTTTATACATGCTTGTGTGTATCGGTAATTTATAACGATTCAGGCCAACTTCTCGATCGTAAACCCAAGTACCACCGATCTGATCATTTTTCTCGTAACAGACAACTGTTATCTTGTCATCAGCAGAACATTGCCTAAGAGCAGCGAGTCCTGCCGCTCCTGCTCCAATCACAGCTATCTTCATTGCAAATGTTTCTCTGAAACCCCATTAAAAGAGTACCACAAGTTATAGTACATGTATGTAGTGTATCATAAAATAGTGAATTCATATATACATATGTATATGATATGAAGTGGAAATTAGTATATTACGCTGGACAGCTCAAAAAAGTAGCTTGAAAATGAAATCAGCTTATCTTTTAAAAATTTAGGCCAACAAACCTGAACTCATTCGTGACATTTCGTCATAGCTCTTATATTTTGATGATGTAATGTGTCAACATTTCTATCAACGAATATATGGACGCATACGAAAATATCGTCCCAGTATAATCGAAACTGAATTTAAGTGGATTCGGAATTGAATACATTTCATTACATTTCTAAGCACATCTGTAATTCTATATTGATTTTGGATTTATCCCTCAATATTAAGGATTTATTATTATTATTATTATTTTTTATTTATTTATTTAAATGAACCTGCACGTAAATATTGTCTATACATTTTTAAGTCTTAAGAATTTCTCATCTTTTGATCCAAATGTTTTTTAAATTAATCCAGACAAATTCTCTACTCTTTACGAATTTTCAGATTTTATTATTTATGGATCTGGATGTTTTCAAGCTTTAATACTATTTTTTATTTATAAAATTGGTTTGAAGTGCATTCAAATTTTAGATAAACTATTTCTGAAATTACTCGAAATGAATGCGCATGCGCATTTTTATTCATTCCACCCCATTTTCAATTGATGGGATATATACAAGTATTGAATCTGGAGATGAAATCATATTAAAAGAAGTAAGAATCGGCAAGGAGAGCGATGACACTAAAGCGATTTTTGTTTTCATTGCATACACATTCAAAAATTATATAGCATTCTTCCTATAAATTCATTTTAGCAGAAAAAAAATGGTAACCTCGTTATTATTCAAAGCTTATCAACGAGATCAATTTTAGTAATTCGTTTTTCTCTGCTTGGACGGAGGGTCAGATTAACTTAAAACAATGCCAAATGCTGAGGTATAAAAGTATCGTTTCGGATGGAATATCTTATTATATATATTATTATTCGTTTGAAGCCAAAATGGCCATATGAAGATCTCCAGAATATTCAATACACAAATGAAATGTTCTACTAACATTATTTATTACTTTTTTTTTTAATTAGTTATTGTTGGCAAAGTAGAATATTGATCAAATGTAGAAAAAAAATTTTTTTTCGTTAATAATTATTTTGTTAAAAAAATGTTTGTGGCATATTTATTGTTTATCTACTGTTTATTAAATCGAAATATTTATAAAAAATAATATTTTAATCCTGACTGTTCAAGTATACATCCTATTAAAAAAAAAAAAAAAAAAAGATTGAGACGTGAAAACTTGGATTAAAAATGATTTAAAATGATTAAAAATGGATTCATTACTTCTACAACGAATACTGCTGAATTCTTGTTAATCCAAGTTTTGATGTTTTAATCATTTTTTTTTTACTGTGGTATTAGCCATAAAGAACTCGATGAAATTCAAATTACAATTTTCCTCTCAAGAAAAATATGCATCAAGAATTTGACAATTTTTTGAAAAACAAATTCAATACGGAGATTTTTATGGTAAAATACTCAAGATGATCGAAATGTCGAGTAAACGTTTTTATATCGTTGGATGGATGGGCATATATGTGTTTGTATTTGCGTATTATTGGTTCAGTGTTTTTGGTGGAGATTCTTTAAATTACAAATTTTTTTATTTTTTGGAAATGGTTTTATTATAATGGTCTGAAATAAAAATTTATCCACATTTGTAATTTATTGAACTAGTGTTTTTTAATATTTTTTTTTTTTTGTCATTTTTGTAAAAAAATATACTGAAACTCAAAAAGTGATAAATTTGTGAGATATATATAATTCGATAAATAATGTATAATATTTATGTTTATTTATTTTTTTCGAATGAAGAAATCTATACATATAATAGGATGCGTATACAATGCGTCTTTTTGACGCTTACTGATATCTGAATATCTTTTACAAACTATAATCAATTTAACTTTATGCTTGCATCTAATCATCCAGATCACTTTATATAGATCTTTCATAATCTCAGATAAATTAAGAAAGGAAATGCGGCTTTATGTACCGGTTTTACCAGTAATCAATTCTGTTAGACTACTTGCCTAACTATTGGTAATATCCATAAATATTGTACAATTTTACAAAACTTATATTTAATGAATACCAATGACAAAAAAGCGATTCGCCTTTTTGCAAATAATTATGGAAATTATGATGTCTGTAACTCTATAGAATATATATCTTATCGTTTCATTTGACAATAATGTATTCAATTGTTTTTTATTTTTTTTTATTTATTTAAAAACAAGTTTAATACTTAAATTTGATTAGGGCTCTACAATAATTAATTAGAATACGAATGAAGATAAATTAAGGTAACATTTCAATTTTCAAAAATTGGAAAATCTGAATAGAGAAGTTTATTGACGGGTCGTGATCAACTACGAAAAAGTTAAGACTGCATTTCCTCGTTCATTCTCAAGTTCCATTTAAGAATTTACACAATTTTTAAAATCAAAATCCATAGCTTTATAAATCAGCTTTGTTATTTGAATTGTTTATTTCTGCAGATTTGTAAATTATTCATTTCCTTTATATATGTTTCAATCATTTTTATTCTGTTTTAATCCTTTGCCGTCGAATATTATTTTCGCTTTAAATATATATAAGTTCTTATATCTGATGTGTCAATTTCGAAAATGTGACCATTAAATAAATTATATTCTTGCATTAAAACAGAATAATGTTCATTCTGTAACATTTTCTCGTGTGAGCAATGCGGTTTTAGATTTATTAAACCTTGAATATACCCACACGCAATATTACACAGTAATATTACAGTAACATTACAATACAACATACATGTAATATGAAATATTCGCGATAATTCGTCTCAGCAATATTACTGTGATATTACAGTAATATTACCACACAATATCTCCGTATAAGATAATATTTACTTATATGCTTGCAAAGAAGAATTTTATTATATGCTTGAAATATCTAAAAATGCAGAAAATCCTCGATTTCGAATGTTTATTGGCGGTCGCAGTAGGCGCCATTGAAAAATCAAAATACGTAAAATCATATATTTTTGAAATAAAATTATACGTTTCTGATAGGTTAGAAGATGCTTAGAAAGCATAATTATTATCATACATAGTGAAAATTATAAAAATTTTGCCTTAAAAATTAGGTTCTTTTGTGGATATATTTGAAGATATATTTATTCTCAGCTGATCCTGATTTTTGAATATATATCTTTGAAATAAATATACAAACTAATTTTAAATACTTTCTGACATTTCAGTAAACATCCCAGTACCTGGTAATTATTGCATTTATATGTAGAATAATCAATGATAATGAATGCACTAAAAATATATCTAAATATCCAACACGTATATATATCAACATTTTGTATAAACACAAATAATAATAATAATAATGATGATTATTATTATTATCTAGTTTATTGACAAGTGTGATTGAAAATTATATTAAACTGTCCTTTTGAGTCAGTTGTTTTTTTTTTCATAATGATTCGACAAACGTGAAAAGATATATAGTATATTACGAAATATCAAAAATCACTATACATAGAATTTATTAAGAAACAAGCTGCGTAGTATTATTTTGGTTTTTCATTCATAATAACTGGATATTATTGTAACAATTCTTAAATTGCATGACGTATCGACGTACCTTTTCGACGTAATTGCCAAGTGGTCAAGGAGAGCGATGTAGTGGACCCTCGCGTTTGGTTGTGGCAGAAATGTGAAAGGCCCAGATGCCGCGAAAAATTCGATTGCTCACTTTTGCCGATCTCCGTTTATTGGAGAAGTGACACTGGATTGGAAGTAATTAGTAATTAAGATCGGCATTCACGAGTCGCCGAACGGGACTCGAATAAATGTAAGTAATTTTTAAAAAAATATAACAAATATTAAACAAGTTTAATCGCTCTCGTTTATTCGCGCATTCTTCATCAAGCTTATAAAATACCTTCGGAAGCTAACCACAGAGAATAATCGAACGAGCACAGCACGCAGAGATTGGTAAATTCAATTAAAATTGAAGAATGACAGAAGATAAGATTAAAAAGTGACGATAAGAGGCGAAAATCTGGAGAAAGAAGAGGGACTAAAATGATACGTTTACTTCAGCAGTGAAGAGTCCAATGATGCTAAAAAGCTTTAGATTATTAAGCCTCTTGCAGCAACGAAAGCGTCACCGATAACGAGGTCGTATAAATCTCCGCTCGGGGCGCGACGAACGTACACTTATTTCCTGATACCTTAAAAAATCGCAATGTAATCTGCGTCAACCATTTACCATTTTAAGAATACTGGTTTGCCAGTGCAATGTCGTTCCTCGCTTATTTGATGTTTATACATATATTATGAGAAAATAAAGAGAAACAATACGATTTTTTATTTACAAAACGCACGCGAATTTGCTTCTTTATTTTCCGTATAGAAAATATGTCACAGCACTTTCATTGACAATATTACTTTAGTCACGTAAAAATATATTTATGAATAAAAAATAAGTTATTTATCTAAATTGCCAGTGTCGGCGTGTTTAACATTTTCGGTAAGAACCATTTCAGTCGTCTAAAAATTATTCCTAATTATCCTTTACAATAACTAGACTTTACTAATCTGTAATAAACGCTGCATAAAGTTCTCCCAAATTTATCGATTGTTTGTACATATATTTAAAAAATGTTCACATTTCATTAAAGGTCAGTGTCTCTTTCTAAGATCGCATTCCCAATGTTTCTTATGCAACATATATAGTTGCATTGCTGTTCTGGCATCCTCGATGGAATTGTGTTCACCAGATTGAATGTCAATGCCAAGGAGCTCGAGAGCTAGTTTTTTTAAACTTGGAGTGTTTCCCATCGTCACTTTTCTAAAGGGTTTATACCTCGACGTATCTCTAAGATTTCTCTTAGGATGTGACAGATATAAAACAGCTAGATCATTTTTCATCGCGTGACCTACAAGTATGCGTCCCCTTAAAATTTTTGCAACCTCCTCCTGCACGACTTTGAATTCTTCTCCATTCTTCAAGTCTTGTGGGCGAATTCCACTCACTGCTGTTCTGTAATCTTGTACTCTCTCTGTTGGTTTGACATACTTGTCATATATGCAGACACCATGTCGATTAACTAACGATACTCGTGCAATCATGCTTTCCGATCCATCACCAATTCCAACCATCTCACAATCAATAGCGATATGCTTAGTTATTTCTGATTGCCCACTTTGCTGAGATTTAGCCTGCATCAGATTGTCGCTGGGATTGTGCGTGTGGTCCATACTGTTATTCTGAGTCTGTGATTGATAGGAAAATATGGAATTAATCCATGTCATAAACAAATGTAACAGTAAACGTAAATATATCAATAATTTCTGTAAAAAAAAGAAACACTTAATAGACTCAAATTGATAATTATGAAAAATGATAAATATTATAAAATTAATTTCTCAATGCTAAAGAAACAATTTTTTTAAATATTCCCAATAAACATATGCAAAATTTTCAATGAGCATTCGATTTGTTTCCATTTTTGAATGATATTTAGCCAATTGTAATAAGAAATTAATCTTTTTCAAACGTTTTTATATAAACTCCAAATTTAAGATGATTTTCTGTATAAAATTCTCGAATAATTCTACACAATTCTTGTTTAATTTTGGGAAAGTACAAAATATATAAAAGTTACTTATTTATTTCTAACGACCTGTAGCCTATAAATGCAAAATAAATATTACATAGCTACCAAACATATGTTATGTAGTGATCGGAAAGTATGTGAGTAAACAAATAAAAGAATTAGATTGTTTAAAGAAAGAATAATGTATTTAAGAATAATTTAATGGGTAAGGTTTTGAGATGAAATATAACTTGAAAATGTGCACAAAATTTATCATAACCATTCAAAGTACATGAAAACTCAGGAATTTTGTATTTAGGTTAAAAAATTTACTCGTTTATGGAAAATAAATAATAAATGTAATACCTGTAATAGTTCATTAGGTTGAGTCGTTGTTAACGGATTACGATAATGTTTTCTATGTTTTTTTGGGTGAGACAAATTTCCAATGGTTTTTGCTTCTTTCTCTTTATCTGCTTGTTTGTAAATAAGATGACGGCACGTTTCCCAGTTGGAGCCAGGCTTAATTAATCCATTAGGTTTCTTTTTGATATTATCCTTTTCTTTATTTTTTTCGTGTGTGTCATTTGATTCCTTATTTGTTTTGCTACTGGAAGAATTGTTATTAAGTCGAGGAAACATTTTTTTTAATGTTCAATTCCAGGACCGTCCAAAAGTTTTTCTCTTAACCTAAAAATGTTAGAAATAGTTTTATTTTTTGGAAACAATATACATAAATTAATAAAATGCAATAAAAATGCAATAAAAATGTAATGTTGGAAAACAAAAAAGTATTACTTCAAATTCAGATAAATCTAGTTTTGTTGAGTTTGATAAAACTTTCATATATGAAAAAGAATATAAATCTTTTTACCTGTATCGTTTAATAAAGATGAATTATGTGGATAGTCCAAAATTCACATTCATAAGTATTTCAACATTTATTGAAGGTAAATATGTTCATTCCTATATACACTTTAAGATTTTTCAAACAACCAACATCAACAAAACGGGTGTTTTGCCGAATAAAACGAGACGAACTGCTGCATGCTTACCGTGGATCCGTAATATATATATATATATATATATATATATATATATGTATACATATATGTGCACACACACACACCGTCATGAATCGTATACGCATGTGACCCATGTGCCGCATGTGTCATTAACCGACAGAGAGAGAGAGAATACAGCCGATAACTTACCATTATATAAACGGCGTGTAGTTAACCCACATGGTACATAAAATGAACATAGCGCCAAATGGGCGAAAGTATGAAAAACTTTTACTTTAGAAAATTTGAAATTGCTTATAAAATCGCGAAAATTTTCGTCAAGTGTTCGATTTAATTTAAATATAACTGCGGCACAGAATGCTGTAAACTATTCTACCACGGGTAATTAGAATTTTTTTAAATATGATGTAATTTTACAGCATCCTATAATAGGTAATTGTAAACGTATATACACATTCAGTGAAAAAATGTTTATATAGATGTAAATACTGTAGTTACCACGTTATGCAAATATATTTACATCCGTTGTCGACATATATTAGTTTCGCTATAATGCAGACTCGAAAAGTATTCTAAAACTGCATTCGATAAAAAAAAAAAAATAATTATTTACACTCATGCATACATCAATATCGTAAGTAATATTAAAAATATTATGATGCAAATGTTGATTCTTCGCTATATTCTGATAACGACGTAGTACTCTGGTTTGTTTTCTAGAGGCAAGATTAGAATTACATATATGAGTTTATTATGTAAAATTATATAATTATAGTACGAAAAATGTGCAAAGAAATATATCTAAGATTTTTATTTTTTTATTATCGATGGACATGAAATGTATATATTAATCTCGTTAATTACTTTTGACTAGATTTTATTAAGACATTTACAAAAATGTTCATTACTTTGATGCATATATAAATCTCCACTGTCTATTTGATCTGATGGCGCCAAAATATATTACAACCAATATTAAATATCTGATCGTAGCAATGTCTGTTAAACGTATTTCTTTGTGTTTATAAAGTTAAACCTTAGATTTTCGTAAAAGAAAAACGATTTTCAGATGTCCATTGAATCCACGTGAATGGGATATATTTTAGAATGCGTTATTTATAGAATAGCAATCGCGAAAAGAAGAGCTAAGGTTTAAAACCAGATCCCCTCACTTTCCAGAACCAAACATGTCATTGCGCTGCACGTAAGAGAAAGGCAAATTACGTATTCATTGTCGTAAATTTTGTACTTTATAAAATAATTGTAATAATTTAATAAAATTTTTAGGTCAAATCTATTGTATTTACAGAATTTCATTTAAAAATAGCTCTGTTGAAAACACTCATACCAACAACAAATTAAGAATGATAATGGCGCTGCTCGAAATTCCAAAAATTGAAAAATTTACAATACGCGAAAATTACCGCGAAAAAGATAACGATTCAGCAAAGGCACTTTTTGAACAAAACTCTGCAATTTCGCTAAATATTGAAGTGAAAACTGAGGCCTTGACAAAAGCCTCCTTTGCAGCCTCGCTGCTTATGGTAGTAAGCTCTTCTTCCAAATTCTTATGGAAAGAGCCCGAAATTGGTACGAAGCTGGGAAATTTCTTCAATGCACAAAAGATTGCAAATATTTGATAAATACAACTAATGCTTTAAAGAATCATTATCAAATAAGTAATTTTTAACAGATTGCCAAATGGAATGTTGTATACTTCATGCCGAATGTTGTAAAAAACTCGGCCTAAGGTGGAGGACTCTAAATTGTTTTTGAACGAAGCCATGCACATAATTAACGAGTTGGCGAAAACAAACGCAAATGAGAAAAGTGACGCTTTCAAATTAGAAACACTTCGACTCTTGAAGCCATTACTTTAAAAAAAAGAACGGTTGGGTTTGGAGCCTAGAAATTCCTATTAGACAAAACGTCAGTTCAGGTGCTTCATAAAATTTGAATTATATGGTAAAAAGTGTATGCTTGCAATAATAACGTCAAAATCTTATTAAACTTCATGTGAAGTTTAAAGCGGAAACACCGAAACCTAAGGGAAAAGTTGATAAATTTCTGGTAGTGTGTTTGGATGCTGTGACATTTGGCAAAAATGAAACGAGAGGAAGATTTTTATATGCTACAAGACACATCAAGCCTGGCAGTGTTTTAATCATCGATCGTCCGTTTTCTTTCAGTACTGAATTAGAAGCTCTCCATCGGAACTGTCTATTATGTCACACTTCACTGTTAATAAATGGAAATGTCTCTTCTATGTAAAAATTGTCAGACAATGAGAGAAAGTATATACAAATACTACAGAAATAAAGGCAGCTTATGGCCTTTTGCTTTTGTCATAAAAGAGCAGATATGTATATCAATTTCATTCAATTTTGTGTTTCGGGTCTCTTTTTGTTGGGAATGTTGTTTCGAAAAAACATGGAATAAATTCCGTAAGTACGAATACAACTTACCTATAGAACAATCACAGCAGCAATTCTGGAAAATGAAGCGGAATTGCAATTAAAACGAAGAATTACTTTATAAATTTGAAAACCAAAGTCTCAACAAGTAAATTCTAAATCCATTGAGAAATATGAACCTGAAAACCCATGTGTCAATTCCAATCTAAATGATAACATCTTCAGAGCAATAAACTCAATTTTCTTAGCAAAATGTCTGTTGTATTGCTTGGGGATACATAATTCCTGAAATGTCAATAAGTGAAAAGCACTTTTATTATCTGTTATGACATTTCATGGTGTTAACTGCAATGCTTATAAAATCGTTGGGAAAATTCGTAATGAAGAAACAAACATTTTTTAGCCAAGAAATGTTGGTGGAGCTATATATGCGCCTGCTAGTTTAACGAACCACAGTTGTTATCCCAACATTGTTTGACACTCATTTCCTTGGGGTATTCTATAATACAACATGAATTAAATCAACTATTTCATTAACATTATTACTTTACAGGTACTGTTGTCCTAAGGTCTATATGATATTTCTCAGGTTGAGAAATCCTAGACTGCTATGGACAATATTTTCTCGAAACTGATACACACTCCAGATGAAACTGCCTAGCTAAAAATAGAACTATTTTCACTGTCATTGCAAAGCATGCCAAAATGATTGGCATCCATCTTTGTCTTTATTAAAACTTGAACCAAGATTTAAATGCTCTAAATATCTAAAACAGTGCGATATAACATCAAATGTTTTACATTGTCACACTTGCAAAAATAACGTGGATTTACGAAAGGTGCAAAAAGTACTTCACAATTCCACTAAGAAGAGACTCGATGCGATTGACAAAATGTATGCTGGCAAATAAGAGGAAGCTTTACCTCTTCTGCTGCAAAATGCCAACTATATTGACAAAATGTTGATGTAACCTAACCTCGAATCGGTTAAAACACAACAGTCTTTCATTCAATGTTTTAATGCCGAATCTTGCATTTCGAAATAAACTGTGATAAAATTTTTTAAATAAGAAAATCGCGACTGTGCTCAGGTTCCTGGAATTTCTGTGTTTTTCTTGCTGGTTGAAAAGAGAGTTTTAATGAAATCGACATCTTAGCTCATGTGCAAAGTAAGAATAATCGTATTTACAAGGGTCCAATATACATAGGTACGAGATGCGTCAGCTGACAACATATTTTATAAATGTGATTTTCACATTATTCCTATTCATCACTAGTTCAGCAAATCCAACTGTAATTGTAGTGACATATTCAATCACCACATATGTGTCTCCCGAATCTCGCTGATTATGTGGCCTGCCTGTGTTAGAGCCTAAAACAGTTTCAAGAAAATAATTGCACTGTTGTATAGATGTTATATTTTATGAATACTATATGGGGCAAAATTCGCCAAGTGTACCCGCCTAAAATTTGGATGTCTCCGATTTTTTTGAAACTTCATTAAATTGTAGTACTAGTGAGTCTCTTTCA
>JAPYZR010003603.1:0-17265 GCA_030522945.1 Trichopria nigra
GAGGCCTGATGCCTTGTATAGGGCCGTACGGGGCACTATCGGTGCCCGGAGCTTACGGCGTAAGCTCTGTAGCGCGGGAATTCCGAAACTCGCGTTACAAATTCTTCAACGTCAACGGATGGGTGTATGTTCTTAAGTACACCTTTGTAATTTTTATCCTGTTTGCGTTGGTAAGTGTAAAATTCAATGTTTCTCTTTTTTAATTCCTCTACAATTGGTAGATATTTTTCGGCAGTGCTTGGTTGTATTTTAATTTCTGTTGCTGATATAGTTTTTATAGTATACTTTTCATCGATTAGTTTTAGGAGATCCGTGAGCGGTTTTATGTTGTGTACGCCGTTAACGTATATAGGCGGTGATTTCTGTGTATAAATTTGTTTATCGTCTAGCGATTATTCAGTTGGCGCTTCAGTTTCCGAGTAGACATTTAGAGCGCTAAATGAATTTTTAGTAGGGAGCGGACTGTTCAGCCAATAATTTTCTATAGTAGTCTGCCTCTTATTGACTACATTGTTGCTAGGACTGCTTCTTGTCCTCTTTTTATTCCCCCTTGCTAGAGACCAATTTTCTTCCTTTTCTTTTTTCTCGTCTTCTTTCTCTGAAGAAACTTCCATTTTGGAGTTTTCTTTTTTTTTCATTGGTGTAATTCACCACAGTATTATAACAGTTTATTTTGCAAAATTTTGAAATTTGAAATTTCAATCACACACCGGAGCAAAACAATGCTGCCGTTCGCGGCGAAAGCTAATTCGAAACTATTTCAAAATTTGAGTATAATTTTAAATTTATAATTTCATTCGATGATTATAACGGAACTCAGCGGTATAAACAATTATAGAGGTATGGATACCGTCTATTACGGTTTTGTGGTCTTAAAAAAGTGAATGTGTAGTTACTATAACCTCGTCCGGATGGAACAGTCCTAAAATGCAACAAATCTTTTGAAGAATCTAAATCCGGCATTTCGTCTAGATCTTTGTCACCACTACCTCCAGCAGCTGCTGGTTTTACTTTAGCGAATGTCCAAAAAATGCTTGAAGCAAGCTTCTCTACTTTCTCAAAAAATATAGTTAAGTACATTAAATCATTGACCTTTGAGGTCAGCTCTACTAACGCAGCTCTTTCGGACATTAATAATAGTCTGACCGACGTCAAAGATCGCATGAAGAAACTTGAGGGTGACTATGGACGTATCCATAGTCGTCTATCATCAGTCGAAAGTTCTATCAAAGAAGTTCAGAATTTGAAGGACAATCCAGTTATTATTAACATAGAGAATGAAGTGCAGGCAATTAAGAACTCGGTTGCAGGTATCAAACCGCCAGATGAACTTGACATGCTTTTTACTCAAGCCAAAACTGTCGTTGAACTGAGACATACCGACCACCGTTCTAAAAACATTTTTCTGTATAACCTCTCGGAAGACGATGGGACTACTCAGGAGAAAAATAGTACATTACTTGCTCGTATTAAAGGACGTCTTCCTGCTGCACCTGAAAATCGATCTTGCTCCACTCCTAGTACGCCGTGTGGGGAAGGTAGTTGATAATAAGCCTAGGCCCCTCCTGCTCACTTTTGGTAGTAGCGTTGACGTTTTTTTCATTCTTGTAAAATCTAAACTACTCACTTCGTAGTATTGAACGTGCTGAGCTTTCTGACTTTTTCACTCGCAGGGATTTAAATTACAGTCTACGTGATCACCGAGATTACTGCGAACCTAATAACACCCTTAGTTGGACTTTTTTCGCATTGCGTCCGCGTATCACTCGTTATTTCAATGCCCTTCCTGCATCTGTACGGGGTTGCCCATCATTGATTTCATTTACTGCCCACTCCAAATTTATCTTACGTTTCTCGGATTGATCTACCATAATTACATCCTACCTGCTGGGTCTTTCCATCATCTTCGCGTGACTTTTATGTTAAATTTTTTTAGAATTTATTATGCTTTATTATTTATATTTACATTATACTATATTTCTTTCTGTTATTTTTTACCTCATTTATGTATATAAAGCACTTCTCGCTTTACTACACTACCTGCATTATCGTTATGTAAAGGATCTTTTATAAACACGTCCAAAATATTAATTGAATATAATTTATTGTCAACGAGACCATCAAAATCTATAATCATTCTCCGTTAATGTCCTACTGTTTAATAACAATTGATTTTCATGATTTTCCTTGTTTCTATAATTTTTTATGATTTCAATCCGAAACAGTATACATTGGATACCTCCTGAATGCTACAGCAATCCAGATTCTGCAAGAAAGAGTTGCCAAGCCGATATTTGGGCAGTAGCAACAACAATGTGGCAGATATTTTCCAGAGGTGCGATACTTCCTACGCCTATCGATATCGATAGTGTTAAGAAGGTTTGTAAATAAACGTATTCTAAGCAATAAATGATTTCTTACAATTAAGTAAATTTTCTTGCGGTGGATAGAGGTAAATATAAATATTACAATATTAATAAATTATAATACATAAACTAGGAAAACCGCCACTGGGGCATCCGGCCGGCAACCCTACCAGGGTGTTGTATGTATCCTAGCCCCTTGCCACGTTTGTTCTCTAGAATCGCACACTCTAACAAGCAAATGGTTGGTCATCTATTTTGTAAACTTTCACCAACACTGCACAAATGAAAGAAATGTAATAATTTAAAAGTATTGTGACGAGCCTTTGCCGTCACGGCCATCCCCGGGCCCAAAATATAGTTTTTGTGTGTTGTAGGAGTCGACAGGCCGCCGACGAATGCAGCGCGGATAGCGGAGAGTACCGGGTGGTAGGGCAAAGAGAGAAGCGCGCGAGGAAAACCGCGTGGCGAGGGACTCGAGGAAAAACGAAGGTTGTTGCGTGCGAGACTGGGAAGCGAAAAAGAGCAGCTCCGCGTTCGACAAGCGATTTTCGATTTTTGTGCACGGTTCGTGTTCTCGAGAGGTTTTTCCCAATTTTGTATAACGGAGGCGTTGAAGGGACCGGAGAGCCTGTTCTTGGTACGAGTCCCGGAACCGAGGCAAGCGGCAGGTCTTCTTCGTACGAGGCCCGCAAAGAAGCGAGGAACGGTAAGTGCCAGTTTGGTACCTCGTCTTGGCGGTGACATTCTCTCGCCTTAACTTCTCGCTCTCCCTCTCTCTCTCACCTACACGGGCGAGCGTGCGTTTGCCAGTTGCAACGGTTCGAACGGAACCGGTGTTGAAATTCACGGCACCGTTTTGCCGTGGAATTGTACTAAAAGGAATTTTGTTTACTTTTTTTTGTATATAGTGCATGCGACAGTTACGCTTAGAATAAACTATAATTTAATTGATTTCGCGTTGTGATTATTTATCGGTTGTTTCGCGGGTAGTGGCGGAACCATAAATTCCATTCTCTTTTTTTTTGTTGTAACGGCCCGTCTCGAAAGGCTCTACGCGAGCCAGCTAGTCGGTGGACGGAATTCACCGTGGGTCGCGTCCGTCCCAGGACGTCAATGTGCATGAAGGGACGTTTTCCACGGGTAAAAAACGTTACAGTATATATAGAATAAATAATTTGCATTTTAATAAATTATGTTCTTTTTCCGATTCTTCGATTTTGAGTATTTTTTAGTGGTAATCTTTTCGACCGATTTTTAAATCTTTTAATTTTTTACTTTTAATTTATTTTAAATAAAATTAATGTTGCATTCGTTCAAATATGGCTATCTTTTGATAAGATATATATAATCGCGTAAATACCTCATCGTGGGATCGATTCGGGGACAGGTTATTCTTCATAATAGTGGTGCGGTATTAAATACTATTACGACAGTATCCTAGATTCATTCTTTTGTCGCGAATTCATCATTTGGGACAGGTCCTCCGCATCGGGTAAGGTTACCGTGGATAAGGCCAAGGGTATCTACGCTCCCGAAGAGGAGTGTCCGCGTTTTTCTATTTATTTTTGTTCGAGGGGCTACCTGTCTATTTAGACCCAATCATTTTTGAAGTATTGCTCCTAATAGTTAAATTTCTGCGTAGTTTAATTTTGTAAAATTCGTTTAAGTCGAATACCGCCTCACCCGAGCCGGGTCTGACAAATCGGTTCTTAGCTAGCGAGTAACCACCGCGTACGGTTCGTAACCCTGCTACCGTGTAATGTGTCGTGCGCTAAATTGGTGCGCTAATTTTGTTTAGCGTGCCGACGACGGACATGTTACTATATTTGAATAAGAAAAGGGGGCAGGAGGTCAAAGTAGGAACAACTTAACTGTAATAGTAAATATAGTACGCCATTTGAAATTTCAAAGAACCCCTCCACTTTACTGGTACGGTAGGAGGATGTCTGTTATATCCAATATAAAATAATGAATATCTCAATCTTATCCACCAAGAGCAAATTAACTTAATTGAAATGTTACAAAAACTTTCGAGTTGTCATTACAAAATAGAATAATTCCTGATAGTATATGAGTAGGATTTAAAATTCCGAATTATTTATTTTTTTAATTCAATATACGCAAAGTGCTTATTTTGCGCATTTTTACTTTCTCGAACGTACTTTATACATGTAGCCCAGTGAAATGGGATAAAATTTCGCCTAAGTTAGGAAATAATACTATATGCGTTGGAATTAGCATGAACGGGTATCTTTTGGGGTTGTAATGAAGGTACCAAAAACCCACCACTGTATCATTGTGGTAGCAAAAATGGCGCCTAAAAAAGGTACGAAAAATTCGTTTTTTTCAATAACTCAAAAAGTATCACAATTAGAGCAAAATGTCAATACATCAAAGTTGTAGAGAATAAACTTTTACACAAAAATTGTCTAAGCATAAATTTTGTACAACCAAAAGCAAACGGTCTAGATTTTTTTTCAAGTTATCGCTGTTTCATGACAAATGAAAAACACGTCATCGCGCCGCTCATATTTCGTCCGTAGTTCGAAAACGGCAACTCGAATTAAAAAATTGTTCAAATAAAAGTTGTAGACAAATCAACTTTTTGTCAATACGACCAATATTTACGAAGATATGCATGTTTCAAACTGTTATTGACCCACAGTGAAGTTGTGTTAAAAGTATTACCATGAATTAAAAAAAAGTAATAAAATAATTATGAATAATATAGTAATTTTGAATAATTTGTACATAATTGATGATAACTTTACGAAATGTAATGGTTTGCAAGTAACCATTTATGTCGTATTGGCTTCAATTTTTTGTCCATGTTTGTAAATAATTCTTAGCAGTTTCTTGGTTACTTAGTGAATGTTTTATCGCAAATGATATATTGAAAAGTGATACAAAATGTGAAATTGCTTGAAAATAATGTAAATTGTTAATTAATGTCTTATAATCAATGAATAAGTGTTTTTCACGTGGTAAATTGGTAATTTGAAATTGCTTAGCGAATTCATGTAATTTATTGAAGTTACTTATTTCATTATTTTGGTGCAAGAGTGCATTGTAAACTATTGTATACATAAGATGACAAATTCAATACAACGGACCTATTTCTGAAAAATAATTAATGTTTTTCTTATCGTTTAAAAGTAAAATGTATTTATGTAAAATGGGTAAGGTAATGCACACAATTAGAAAAATTAATGGCTCTTATTTTCTACTGTACAAAAATTTAATGTTTTATCGCGGTCACTTCGTCGTTACTTTTGGAATCTTCTGTGTACAAATTGTGTGTGTAGAGTAGTGTGTACAAATTGGCACACTCGTTTTCTACACAGCTTCTATATAAATCCGAACACTACACTCCGGCTCTTCTGCACCCACAAGATGCTGAGCAATTGTTTTCACAACCGCAAGCAACTTATGTCAGTAGCTCTTGTAGAGCAGGAGACGAGGTCATCGGGATTGGCTCGAGATGTCCATTACCAGAATGCCAGCCCCAACATTCTGGATTCGTCACTATTCACTAATATGGAATGACACAAACGTTAATATGAACCGAATAATGAAAATATAGACAGTATGCTCCAAAGCGTGTGAAATACTGAAGTCCCAATGACAACAGGCTACCTGCGAACCCTCCGCTCTACAACTCCCTCACATTCCATGCTATTCGTCCTAAAAATATCGTACCGGTATTGAAGGATACCTAAATGTGCATAGAAAGACCTACAAAGTTAAATAAGTTGAACATAATGTTCAAGTGCATTATTTTTAACTTCTAAAATGCACAAGCTTTTTAAATTTTAAATTTCATAACATTACTTACTAATAATCAAATACAAAAGTACCAGTTTTTGTTGGAAATTTTGTAAGCTTTCATTTTGATCTGATAACATTTCTTCCTAAAATGAAAAGGAAAGAAGATATGTACCAAAAAGGAAAAACAAATTACATCTGCTCATACTTGCAATATTTTGACCTCATTTTTTTTCAAAGAAATCAAACTTTAAGATGAATTTACATTACTCCATCACTTTCTCACACATGAAAAATATTAATAACATGGGAAAAAATGTTTTAAAAATGATTAGACATTTGTTTTTACGCATTGTTTTAACAGTTATAATTTTATATAAAATTTGTTTTTTGATTTGTTAATTTTTATTTTTTTTTCATTTTTAAAACGCTATATATCGTTAACAAATCATCGTATGGATTTAAATAAACGATTTTAAAGATATCTTCATTCTCTACCGAAAAGGTTCAGAGGCATTTTTAGGTACAGTTAATAAAAAGTGACTTTTTCTTGAAAATACGAAGAAAAATGGCATTTTTTCAGGTTTTTAAGCATTACAACAATGATCTCGGATACGAAATTAATTTGTATGCACATCAAAATGTTATAAATTTCATTACAATCAAATTTCATAAGATGTAATTTTTTTAAACCCTTACGTTTTGAATGATCGGTACTTTTCTGACTAAAAACCGTACTCGGGGATCTATGAAAATTAAAAAAAAAAAAAAATCATATCTTCGTAAATATTGGTCTTATTGAAAAAAAGTTAAAATGAAAGTTGTTCATAATTGACTTGTCTACGACTTTTATTTGAACAATTTTTTAATTCGAGTTGCCATTTGCGAAATATGAGCGTCGCGATGACGTGTTTTTCATTTGTCATGAAACAGCCATACCTTGAAAAAAATGTAGACCGTTTGCTTTTGGTCGTACAAAATTTTTGTATAGACAATTTTTGTGTGAAATTTTATTCTCTACAACTTTGTTATCTTGACATTTTGCTCTAATTGTGATACATTTTGAGTTATTGGCAAAAATCGAATTTTTTGTACATTTTTATAGCCGACATTCTTGCTCCGACAATGATATGGTGGTGGGTTTTTGGTACCTTCATTGCAACCCCAAAAGACATCTTTTCACGCTAATTCCAACGCATATAGTATTATTTCCTACCCAAATGCCCATTTGACTGGACTAATGTGGAATGGATAAATATAGCGTCACGTACGTGCGAAGGTTCACATGGAAAACCCTCACGTTCGCACAAATCACTGTTGCCCACTCATATCAAAAACTACTATTTATTTTAAAATTTATATTTATACCAAATTTCAAACACGGCCTCATATTTTTGATTAAGAAAATCACATTAACGGGTTTTATCATTCCTATTAAATATTATATATGTTTAGTTTTATGCATCTGGAAAGCGGTTACCGATACCCAAAGGATGTCCTAGAGAAGTGTACAACCTCATGACCGAGTGCTGGGGAGAATTGGGTAGAACAAGAAAGCAACCGCAAGCCATTATGCGAGATATCAATCAAATTCTATATCAAGTATACAATTCAAGAAGAACCCACGCGTACGCGACTGCATTTCCAAGACTTTTTAAAGAACCTGATTTACCTGAAGCGGAGAATAGGGAAACACTCGAAAACAATTCTTTATCGGACTGCGGGTCGAGTAGTGTCGTCACCGATCGAACCTCATTACTTTGGGATGGCTCAGATCATGAGACTGACAATTTTTGGTCTGCCTCTAAAGACGTTACAGATGATCTTTCGGCTTATCTCAGTAGATGGACGGAAAATGGTAGATGCGAGGAGCCTTGCTCGAATCGAAATGATGGCGATCGCGGTGGCGGATTGTTAGGGCAAATGCAAGGCATTTTCGAATTAGGCGCAGATTGCAATGTCATCTTACAAGGACGTATAGGACAAGGCTTCTATGGCGAAGTTTACCTTGGGACTTTAGAAAGGGATAACGATAAGAATGAAGAACCGCAGCAGGTTGCAGTGAAGAAATTGAAAATGAAAGCACTTGATACTGATTTGAACGACTTCGAAAGGGAAATCTCTATAATGAGGGTAATCTTATGGAAAATTATTTATATTTATAAATTTAACTACCTTACCATACGTTGCCTTTAGTAGAGCATTATTATATAAATAGTATTTCGCATTATAATAGGTCGCCATAAGATATTGTCTCTGTAAGCTTTTGGAAAATATCTGTAAATATGGTTGAGGAAAAATTAAGTTTGCGTCACTTTTACTTCTCCTGTGCTAGATTCAATAAAAAACGTCACTTATTCTTTCAAGGTCAGTTTATTCTCAAAAGCAATGATAAAATTTTTTACAAATTTATTCATTAAATTTATTAATTAAGATTTTTGTTTAAATTCAATGTACAACCATGGAAATTTGTCACGGCTATGACTTTTTTGTCCTCATATTCTGCGAGTTGAAAACAAAAATTGAATAAAAGGCGTGGAAGACATTAACGATGTCTAGAAGTACCACAGACACTAAATCGTGTAAAATTATAATTAATAAGAACTTACGAGGGACTTTCGAATAGTCTTCGATTTTGTTATATTTGATGTAGGCATAGTCGTATAATACTTTTCAGTATTTTAAAGTGGCAATGTATCTCATTGGTTTCACATGCATTATTGTTTGGTAACATACTTTAGCATTTACAAGGATATATTTCGTGCGTCAAAATACCTTGGTGGATTTATGCACAACGTTCATTCAATAATTTATCACCACATTTTCAAATGAGATGAGGAAGAAAAGAATAATTTTTTTTTTTTTTTTTTTGCGAAATTGATTCTTCATGACGACTAGGGAGTGAAACACAGTACAACATCAATTATCGAATGCTCGACCGAATATCGAATACATATGCGTATAGTGCCACATTTTAATACACACAAAACGCAACTATAAAAACACAGCACGCATTAATTAGAATACGTACCAGAAGAATTCATTTCAAAAGAGGTCGATTTTACTTCTTACAAATTTTCGTTATCGGAAATTAAAAACCCTCCCTCTACCCCAGTCCTATTAGTTCTGCTTTAACGTGATTGCATAGAAATAAGAAAAATTGAGCTTCAAAATATCACCACGGGCATCGCTTTATCTAACTTCATGACATTGACGCGAGGCTTTCCAATTGAATCTTCCATGCTTTCTTTATCGTTGGAACTCTAGTCGCCAGTAACTCGCAGCATCTGACACCCCCTTGCACCTTAGACAATAATAATATTAGATATAACGTTTTATATATATAATTTGAGTCAACTATATGATCTTTATATGTAATCCAAATATTAAGTTGCGGTATTTAAATTTAACTTTGACTCAAACTTTAAAAATAATTCCAAGATCATCTTGAATTTTTGTAATGAATATCACCATATTAATCTCGGAATTCAGAAAACGAGATACAAGTGGCAAATACTGCAGTTCACGCGAGGGTGAATTCCGGTTACCGCTCGGCTACAGTAGGGACATTTTCGTTCGTGGCGATGATTTTTCAATTATAAATAGAAACGTAAAAACAAAAATAGTTAGAATAGAATAGAATCGCGAGTGAAGTATTCATTTCAGGTTGGAGTCAATTGCAAAGGTCTCGGAGGAGGCGGCTTGCAATTGAATGGCTGCGGTTAACCGTTGTCTTAGCGGTGAAAGGCTGCGGTCGATCGGTGAGTTCCGACGAAGGGAAAACCCGATGGAGCGAGAACCTTGACAAGGGGCGGACGCAAGAAGGTCCTGATCCTTATAGAAGTCTAAGCGACATGCGATAATCGATGGGCCTTTTTATGCAGTGGTTCCCGTATGCCTTCAAGTGGCTTTCCATTTTGGGAACTTCAGGAGATGGGGGAGATCGTTTTCTATGATATTTTTAAATAAATAATAGGTACATGCACAATTTGATTCATATCTGATGGTTATGTTGCAAATCTGTATCGGTAAAATTTGTATAATTAGTCGTGAATAATTCTAGGTAAGTGGACTGATTAAAAAAACAACTAAATTATTAACGTTTTGACCGTTTATTACAGTTGACAGAGTTGTATTGGGGATAGACACAGGAACAACATTATCCAATATATAATTATGTATTTATTAAATGTCTGTCGGCTTTATAATATTACACTGTTCGTTTATAAAAACACGGAGAGCTCCGCTCTGCTTCACGACCGGAATAGAACTGAACGCGCGCTTGCGCTACAACGATAGAGTGGCGGTGGCCGCACTGGTGGGGAGCGATTAGAACATGAGTACAGAACCAGAGGGGATACACCAGTCCGGCGTTGGCAGTAGGCAGCCGTGTACTCTGTTAACAACAGTCCTCCTCAAAAAATTCTTATGAACGATGTTGAGTTCATCTGTGGCGTATTTAAAACTTAAATAATTAAACTGAAATAAAAGCTAAAAAATTAAAAGTAAAAACACATTTTTTAAAAAAAGAAAGCTATGCTGTGATGTTGTATGGCAAAGTGATAGGCCTGTAACGTTAATAATTTGGTTGTTTTCTTAATTAGTCCACTACCAAGAATTATTCACTAATAATTATTTAAAAAATGGACAACAAAGGATGTCAATCTAAATTAAAATTTGTATAAACTTGAACGAAACTTGTAGCGTTTGTAGAAATCAATTAATTAAGTTAATAAATAGTCATTTTCGTACGGTGAGCGTAAAGTTACACTTTACGGTGAAGCCGTCCCGAGGGTGCCCGGCGATCGCCTGAGGGTGTACAAGTCGTAGGCCCGACGTGCGAAGATTATTTTTTGTCATGGTAGGGGTAAGGACGCACTTTACTTTGGAGAGGGTTGGGAGCAAGTCGGTAGTACGATTGGGAGGAGGGGGTGGTTATCTCAGAGCTGGTTTCACTGTACGCCTGGTAGTCGTAAAATTTAACGTTACGCCCGCAAAAGGGGGCGTAAAAGCGTGCTTTATGCCTACAATCTTGAATCAGCAGAGCTAATCGGACGTGTGTTTGCGTTTGGCTCGTAACTGAAAATCACCGTAAACTTTCAAAGTTCCGGACAACGGTTAGTTACGTCGAAACCTAATAGTGATTTTTTAATCTGTGAACAAGTGCAACCACATCAATAGTCAGGGTAATATGCCAGAAATAACATCTAATTCCGCAGAACAGTGGAAAACTGCAACGCCGGGCAAAAGACCGAGAAATAGTCCAGAAAACCAAAATCAAAGAATAAACAAAAGGCAAGCACAAATTTCAAATTGGTTAAGTGCACCTACAAAGAGCAGTAATAAATATGAGATGCCGCGGCATGAAAATGATAAACAGGATGATGAAGCGATGGAGGAAAGCGCGGCAAAAATAAAATCTCCCATTTTGTGAATAATGTGGAAAACATTCGTCCACTAGAAGATCTACTAAATCAAATAGCTAAAGACAGCTACACTATCAAATTACTAGGACAAAATAAAATAAAAATACAACCGCTAAGTTCCGAAAAATACTTACCCATTGTAAGTGCATTAAAAGAGAGAAAAACCCAGTTCTATTTAGTATGCATCCCATTGGGGAAAATATTGAGGAATTAAAAAGTGCCGTAGAAGAACGTGGACATAAAATCATGCGTGTATACAATATAAAACACCGCGGCCGTTATTTACAGTTGAGTTGGAAATAAAAGCAAACAATCAAGATATCTTTAAGGTAAATCGTCCACTACATACAGTAATCAAATTTGATCCACCAAACGTTAAGAGAGAAATCCCTCAATGTTATAAGTGTCAGAAATACGGACATACAAAAAATTACTGCTACGGAGGACCGACATGCGTTAAGTGTGCAGAAAATCATTTAACTAATCCCGTACAACAAAAAACAAAAAATGTAGTATGTGCAAACTGCAGGGGAAACCACATTGCAAGCGATAAAGGGTGCCCAACCCATAAAAAATTGCAACAAAATCTCTTTCCAGCATTAAGAGAAAAGGCGTTAATCCGCGGACGCACACAAAATCAAGTAAATTTAAATTTAAATGCCAACACAAAAACAAATATAAATGAAAACAGAACGAGACCAAACTTCTCATACGCTCAAGCAACGGCGAATCAAAGTAGTGAAAACGCAAACAAAGGGAATATACAAACAAACACACAAGCAAATAACAATATAAACTACACAAACACAAACACTATTGTCCTCCAAATCACACAATCACACAAGACTCTTTAACGAAATTCTTTCAAACTTTAGGAAAACGTTACGTAGCTGATGGTGACTACAACGCAAAATACCCTTGGTGGGGTGTAGATCGTCGACGCCAACATATCGTGGTAAAGTACTATATGAAGATATGCAAAAAAATAACTACGTCCCAATATCCACTGGGGAGCCAACATATTGGCCATCAGACCGACTTTGCAATTGTAAAGGGAATCGACAAAAAATACTTTGAAGCTACATCCAGCTTATATCTAACATCTGACCACTCACCAGTTGTAATAAAACTACACGTTCAAGTACTCAATACAAAAAACCAATACAAACATTTTAACTGGAAAAAATACAAACAATATATAAAAGAACACATAACTTGTAATATACCCATCAAAACTGCCACTGATATTGAAAATAGTATTAAAAACTTTAACCTACTACGAATTGATGCTGCTGAAAAATGCTCCTACGTTGGCTCCACCTGCAAAAACCACAATATATCTGAAACAAAGTAGTACAAAAAATTAAAAAAAAAAAAGATCTGAGAAAAAGATACCATTCTACTCAAGCTGTGATAAAACGAAACTAAACCGAGCAATAAAAGAACTGAAAAAAATGCTATACTTAAAAAAGAATAATTTCACGTAAAGATATCTCAGAGGATTAACTCCTACAGAAGCCACGGGATACTCCCTACGGGAAGCTACTAGGCAATTAAAAAACAATCCAATAAAATTTATACCACCAATCAGAGAACCATGTGGTAAATGGGTCAGAACAGTCGAGGAAAAAGCTACCTTATTTGCACACCATCTTAGCAAGGTCTTTGAACCTCACTCCCGAACAATTAAAAAGGAAGAAGAAGAAAGTTTACTAAGATCCTCTGGTACTGGAGACAACACAAAAATTGAAAGTTCCAAAATCAAGGAAGTAATCCCGATTAACAGCATTAACAACAAAGAAAGCCCCGGGTTACGATAACATCACAGGCAAAATGGTAAAAGAACTACCAAAAATAGCTATATGTCTATTGACAATAATAATCTATGCTTGATTTGGACTAATTCACTTTCCCAAGTTGTAGAAAATGGCAGAAATAGTCTTAATCCCCAAACATGGCAAAGAGGCTGAACTCGTGACTGCGTACAGACCTATAAGCCTTCTTCCGATGCTATCCAAAGGCTGTGAAAAACTAATACTACCAGAATCAACCAAATAGTTACCGACAACAAACTATTACCAGACCACCTATTTGGTTTTAGATGTAAGCACTCAACCATAGAAAAGGTAAATCGAATAGTATCCGCAGCAAGAAACTCCATCGAAGAGCAGAAATATTGCAATGCGGTATTCTTAGATATATCACAGGCTTTCGATAAGTTGCGAAAAATAAGACATTTTTCGATAAGATAATATGTGCAGTACAAAGGACTACTGCACATATTAAGGAAGTGTTTTCCAACTCAAATCTACAAGTTGACTAAATCGTACCTTGAGAATAGAACTTTGGAAATGAAAATAAATAAACACAAAACAAAACCTCATGAAATTAAAGCAGGAGTACTCCAGGATAGCGTCCTAGGACCAACACTATATCTATTATACACAGCGGACGTACCGACATCTCCAAATATCATGACAGCAACATTCGCAGATGATGCAGCAATAATAACAACACTTAAATGCAGGTTTTCTGCAGTTTCCCTATGTCATTTCATAAACAAATGTGGATACAGAAAGGGCGAAGTCGGCTGCAGACGCACCGGGGGGGGGGGGGGGGGTTGGGTGGTTCCAGGCTGACTAAAAGTAGTCCAGGGCCACCTTTGCTAGTGATTTCCATTACCCAATTTTGATTCCTAAAACCCTACTTCTGTTCACTGATGATAGCTACATTGGCTTTCTATATTGTCATTCGGTGCTCCGTTCGATTGTGCTCCCTGATGTTTTGTGACACAGTCGCCTATTTTCGATTAACCGAGCAACAAGGCTCTTGCAAACTTTCGCCAGATATCCGAGTTCGTGACATATATAATATACCGAGGGTTGTTGACGGAGCCTATCCTAATCTTTCCTCTGTCCACCAACGTATTCGCTACTTTTGCAGGAAGTAGTATAATGGCTGCCTGGGAGCCACTAAATTATGTCCTCGGGTGTCATTCATAACTATTCGGCTGACCACCGTAGTGACGGCTTTTACCACCGCCTCCATCGATGTGGCCTTGTCCATGTCCATGGTTTTCAGGATTTATTTATGAGTCATAATTTAGATGTCAGATTCCTTTTTTAGGGTGGACACAACCATCTTCTGCAGCTGCAGGTGGCAGAACGTAGTCTTTCTACCTAGCTCCAAAAGCAACTCCTGTTTGGTGCATCTGATGATCATCACTTTATCTCCCATAGTTTTATCAGTCGGCATAAGACGGGAGAGGATCGTGCCGTCTCAACAATCTAGAAGCTATGGATAGGCCTTACTAAAGTTCTTGAAGGCCCTGATCGCGGCTCTAGTCATATTCTTGAGCTCCTTACGGATGTTCCTTTTTCTAGGATAAATTCGACAAGGGTTTATACAAGCTTGTACTCGAGTCGCTTTACCTTCATCATCTGTTGCTTTTCTGAGCATATGTGTTACGTGTAACTTCTTTTGTTAAAACCTGTGTAACTTCTTGGTGAATCCTCCCCAATCCGCAGGTCCTGCGCAGGCAACCGGGTATTTGTCACAATCGGAACCAACGGCGGGATTAGGCCAGGAAGTTGCTAACATACGTGTCAGACGTAGCTAGGTTATTTAACGAGGTATAATTATAACACAAATATGTCTGTACTCCTCCCCTAATTCCTTTCTCGCCTATTGCGGAGCGTGGCCTCGGGTTTTTGACCGGCTTAGCGGAGCACAATAAAACCACCGCCGCATAAGACTGTTTTGTTTTTCCCGGGAACCGCCGTAAGCCTTTACTTCGGGGAAGGCATCCGAAGCCTCAAAATGCCCTCCGCCGATGTTATGGCACTTGACGGATAGCTGATATTGTATTGCTATCCGTCCCTCCTCCATTTTCCTGATGGCAATCTGCTTCCCAACTATAGTTGTAGCGAGTTTTAACACTGCATCCCATCCTTCTCGTGAGAGGAGCAGGACCCTCCTAAATGCCTCCGGTTTTACGGAGTCTTCTCCAAACTCTCGGAGCGGTTCCCGCTGCCCCTTAAATCGTTGACAGTAGAAGAGGACGTGTTCCGCGTCTTTGTTATTCCCAGGGCACGTCGGGCACTCAGCACTATCATAGATGCGGATTCGATATAGGTTGCTGCGGAAGCAGCCGTGCCCGGTAGGCACCTGGATCAGATGGAATGTGACGAATCTGTATCTTCTATACCTCCACTCCGCCACGGTATGATATGAGACGTTAGATCCATCGCCCCTTGGATGCTGATCGTTGTTGCCACTCGTCCATGGTCATCTTGGACCATTTACCGTGGCATCTAGCGACGGCGCTTCTCTGACATATACGCCTATCTTTACGGTATCTTTCAGCCCACTGAGCTGCCATTAGCGCACAGATGGGGGCTCCCAAAGAATCACGGAGCTCATCACCGAAGCAAGGAGGGATCGACGGTGTTGTTTCGGTCCCCCTATATTGGGCATTACGTACACAAGCACGCGAGCCACTTTCCACACCTTAGTGCCTACGTTCTGATGTTCTTTATTCACGACAGTCGCGCGTCGAGTGTAACCCCACGATACTTATTAGCGGCCATTGTTCTAATCTTTACATCATATACCGTGAAGGTAGCGTACATCCCCTTTTGGGTTCTAGAGATGAGCTCGGCCTCCGTTTTCTCAGCCGCCAAATAGAGTCCGTTTTTTCTCAACCATCAAGCCACCACCTCAATAGCGTCATCTTCGAGGTATTCCACCTCGTCCATAGTTTTTGCGACGTCGTCCACAAAAGCTACCATCGTAACCCCGTACAGAAGCGTAAAAACTATTTCGAAATAATTTAAATAACCAAACCGTCTATAAAATGGGCACAAATATTCTTAATGATATCGTAAATATGTCCACTTATCAAACAATGCTTTTTTTTACAATGTCAAATTTTAATCGCTATTTTACGTTCGTCAGAATCACTACTTGGGGACCCAGGCCAAAATTGCTTACGTCCAAGTGGTCATGTATATGTCAAATGAAATTTGGGCAACTTTTCGCCCAAATCTGGCAAGACTGCGGCTAACACAGGCGGACTATTTTTTCCGACTTTATCGCGGATCCGCATATATGAAATTCGCATTCACCGCTCATTATGTTTCGTATGCGGCAGTCATTCCATTTAACCGATTCAAAGAGTGAAATTCTTACTAATTCAAATAATGACGTTAAGTGACAAAAAACTAGTGAATAAATTCTATTATTTCCGTTAACTAAAAATATCTTATGGAAATATCACGAACAAGTATACAAAATAAGCATATTTTATATATTTATAAAATTTTAATCCTTAGTTAAGACATGATTTAGAATGATAGAGAACAGTTATTGATGCAGAATCACATTTCTTCATATCTAGAAGATAATTAACTTATTTTATTTTTCTGAAATTTTCTAATTAGTTTCCAATTTGAGTCGAACAATACCGCATAATACAGCAACACGGCGAGCTACCGAGTGAAGAGTTAGTTCTGAAAAATACCTTCAGAGCGACGAGACGCAACTCAATGCATGCGTTCGGAATTTGTTTTCCTCGATACCTTCCTTTTACCATAATTAAAATTATGCCTCACCGTCTCGTCCGGATTTACATATGTAGTCGTGCTCTCAATGCACGAAATCAACAACATGTTTATATTTTGAAAAACAAAAACGACTTCTTCGAACTC
>JAPYZR010003604.1:0-24392 GCA_030522945.1 Trichopria nigra
CATGTATAATTATATATGGATTTTGACCGAATATAAGTACATATGTATATATATGGTCATATATCGTTATATCTCAATTATATATGATCATATCTGGAACATATATGATCCAGACATAACCATATATGATCCAGATATAACCATATATGATCCAGACATAACCATATATGATCCAGATATAACCATATATGATTCAGATATAACTATATCTGAATCCATTTTTTCCCGGGCAAGGATTTCAGCTTTGTAAGTTTTTGAACGAATTCATAGACAAGTCGCAGAGCTTACATTAATATCAAGTTTTTTGTATAATTTGCATATGTTTGAGCTTTTAAAAATATTATATATTAAAAATAATCTTACATAACAATTTTCATAAAAAAATCAGAGAATTTGCAAAAAAAATCGACAGTCGATGAAATGTTTATAGACTTTAAAGTAGTACGTTATGTTAAAGTAGTACATATAATGAATTCACAAGAACTCGGAAAGAGTTCGTAAAGAATTCATAAATTATTCGTGAAGAACTCATAAATAGATCGTAAATAACTCATGATGATATCGTAAGGACTTCACGAACAGTGAAGTAAAATAATTTATATTATATATATATATATATATATATATATGTTCACTGAAACATTTTTCTTACGATATTAAATTTTTGTCAAGTTTACCAAGAATTTATGACGGATAATATAAGCACACGAGACCCCTATCATATATTCTTTCATAAAGAATTTTAATGAAAGAGTTAAAATAGAATTTAAAAACGTGTTTATAAAGGACCCACGGCGAGTTCATAATGAATACATAAGGAATTCATCAAGGATTTATAAGAAGTTCATTAAGAACTTATAAGGATTTAATACAAATTCTTACAAATCCAAATTTATCATGTTTTCAACATGAACCATTAAGTATATAACGAATTCATAAAGAATTCGTAAAGAATTAATAAGGATTTCATGTGTAGTTTATGAGTTTTTATTTTTTTAGATCGGTACACAATTTTCAAGGGTATTCAAAGTTCATAGGCTATTTATAGAGTTGACACGGAATTCAAGAAATTATCATTCAGGGTTCATAAAAGATTCACGGAGTTATCACGTGGTTGGTATCAAGAACTCAAACCACACCGGCTAAAAGTGTTCTGTAAATCTTCATATACGGAATTAGTAGCCCGCAGATAAAGCAGAGGTAAAATAGTTGGACAGTTACAGTACTAAACGTGCTCCTCAAGTCCTCGTATGAGTCGATATCTGAGCTCATTTTTTATGAACTTTAAAAGAGCTCCAAATGATGCCTTTAAAAGAATGAGCACCAATATCGAGTCGTGTGGTGAGGACGCAATGAGTACTTATTGCAATCATTCTGTCCTGCTGCTTCCACTGTATGGGAGATCTTGCAAAAATGAAATGAGTCCATTATGAATTCAGAAAAACTTTACAAAGAAGATCTCGATAATGAAATATATATTATAAACATATTTTAAGCACTAAAATTGCATATTTCGTTATCTGGACTTTTCGTGGTTTTTCAAAAATGCTAAAAAAAAAAAAAAAATAAAAAAAGAAAAAAACAAACCTTAAAAAACTAGGTAATAATTTTGTCACTCTATTTTCTGTCTGTGAATTTAGTGCTCGGCCTAAAGCCAATAAAGGACTGTTTAATCAGCGATATTCGCTAATTAGTCATAGTTATGTTAAGTCACACAGGCGCCCTCCGATTGACGATGCAACACGTGTTCCACCGCGTCTTGCGGAAATTCCCATCAGAATATAGAGGAACATAAGAATATAAGAAAGCAAAGGAGGAAACGGAGCGACATATTTGTCAGTCTGAACATGTGTTACAGCGCAGGATGTAATGTGCCTCTTCGCAATGTCCTCTTTTATTACTCGTGTCTGCAGATCTTCGGGATATCTATATAGGTACAACTCTTATTTATGGCCAGTGTGCTGCGTTTAAAACTCTTATCGCTATCGATAATAATTGGCCGTTTAACGCGTCCATGTACATCTATTGAATATCAATTGAATAATAAAGTTTTAAAAGTCCGTATTTCACTATACGGGACGTAGATAGTGCTGAAAATAGTGAAAATCATATTTGCGATTATACCTTGATTGACTTTCAGTTTTCCTGACATTACGAGAAAAATTAGCGTTTCCAAAATAAAATGATGAATAAAGAAGAGAAAAAAAAAAAAAATTGCGAATATACTTGTCATGTTGGTAAAATCCATTTTTTGTAATTGTGTGCGTAAACTTGTTTATTTCACGCGCATGACACCACCCAGAATACGTAAACGTTCACTTTGAGCACTAATACGAGGAATCTAAAGTACTAAGCATTATCTTTACTCACCTAAATACAAGAAATAGGATACCTAACTCGTGCGTAAAAGCACACTTTACACCCTTGTTAGGTAATATTTCACCTTTGAAATCCTCCCAGCTGAGTTAATGAGTTTATTCGAACGATTCGTTCAATGTTGGGGGGCTTATATGGTACACTTTACTTTTTTTTCAAAATTTAAAAATGAATTATAATTGTTCTAGAAAAATTGCAATTCTATAGTTCCTGCGATAGGTACAGCATTTAAAATAGTAGTTTTTTCAGAATCACCTTTAGTACTTTTCATAACGTATATATACTTTTCGTAGCATGTGTGTAAAGTGCGCTGTTTCACGCACCGCGTGTAAATGCGGAAAACAATATTTTTCTATATAGCGACCGTAAAACACCATTTTACGCACTAAAAACGATGCGTAAAATTGAATTTTACTCATATTATATTGAAAATTGCAGTTTTGAAAAAAACGCAAGTTTTTATTTCCGAAAATTAAAAAAAAAAACTTACAATAGTACATTATCTAACGAGGATGTAAAGTATGCTTTTACGTACGAGTTAGGTCTATTTTTGGTATTTGGATGAGATAATGAAACAAAGTACATTAGATGTCTCAGGTTAGTATACTTAAACTGTATATTTACGGATTCAGAGTGGTGGCATGTGTGAAGTAAACAAGTTATGAGTGAATTGAAAGAACGTTTCACATTTCTAGAACTAAATGTGAATATTTTCTAAAAGAAAATGAAAACAAAATTATAATTTTCTGAAAAAATTTCTTGCTTGTTTTGGTAAGACGCTTTGAAACAATGTTGGTCGCTTGTTCGCATAAAACGAAATAAATTCTAACTTTGTAATTTCTTTATTATCAAATTATTCGATATATTGTTACTTTAGACTTTTGAATATCTTTTGTGTTTTAAAGTATTCGCAACTTTTTGTACTTTAATTTTAATTTTTTTGTAATTTAATTTGTATTTGTTCGTAGTTAATAAAAATTGTTTACAATTTTAATAATAATATCAATATATTATTAGTGTAGGTTATAATCGGAAGAAAAGAGTTAGAAATCAAATTTTTTTTTAAGCTAGAAATCCAAAAAAATCGACAAACTATAAAATGTAAAATTTGAGTTTTTTAAAAAATATATAATTTTTTCATTTATCAATAATTTCATTGTTTAGCTGTAAAGAAATAATATATTTCATATGAATTTATAAAAATATTTTTAGTAATAAATTATTTTTTAATGAATGCTAATATTATTTTGGCAAAAAGCAGCATAATATCGTGGTATTTTGTTACAAATTTCAAAAAGAATTAAAAACGTTAGTGGACTCTGTCTTTTTTTATAAATCCCTTATGAAATCATCATTAGTTATGAATTTGCTGCAATCTTCGTGTACGCTAAAAACTCTTTATTCCAGATTTCCGTAAGAATCATTTTTTTTTTTCTTTAGGAACTCTACACGTTTTCTTTATAAACTATTTGCGTGTTAATTGTGAGCGCTTTGTGATTCTTTTTTAAACTCCTTATAAATGCTTTTTGTATTTACGCTTCCAGACAACACGATAAAAAAGTAGTTCATAATGATCTCAGGATTTACTTTAAATGAGGTCAGAACCAGAAGTTGGCACAACCATACTTCTGGTTGACACGACAATTTTTATGGTTGATACAGTCATAGTATAGTTGCTCCAACAATACTCTTTTTTCAGTGTACATGATGCCACGAATACTTCCCTGACAGTAAAACTATAAAAGTATAGTTCAGAATCATTCTGAACTACTCTTTATTTTGCTTTGGGGTTATTTACGCGAGTTTCATTAGTTGATGCGAACTCTTTATAAGCTCTTTATGATCTGTTCCTTGATAACGCTCTATAAATTCTTTGAGAATTCATTATAGGGTCTTTACGACCGCTTTATGAATTGTTTATTGAACACATTGTGGAGTCCTTATCAACTTCCTATGAATTTCACGTGAATTCATTATGAACTCATTACAAATTCCTTATGATTTCATTACAAGTTCCTCATGAATTCTTTATAAATCCCTCGCGTGAATTCGTCATAAACGCCTCATGAATTAATTGTGAATTCTTTATGAATTTCGTAAGAATTTATTATGAAACTACATTCATTCTTTGATCATAAACGACTCTTAAATAAAAATGTGCGAAAACCTCGGCGTTTCATTTGAATATCTATGACATTCGATACTATGCAGATGATCACGACGAAGGTATAATAACTGCTACAACTAGACCTCGAATCGTTGGAACGATGGTGCAGATGAAGATTCATAATGTGCACCACCAACCACCAACCACCAACCACTTCCTGCTTGAAATGACCTTGCGATAGATCAGGCGTCGGACAGGGGTTGAGAATTGATTGTCAGATAACGAGTTGGTAGTTAATAGTTATCCTCGGGTCGTGACAATGAAACGACCATATAAAAACGACCTGGCTCTTCGTCGCTAATGTCATCTTGTACCCGGGACCGTAATCAAAAAGAGCGAGAGTTGAATTTCGTCCATCTTCATGACCCAGTGTGGGACCACGTCAACCTTCTTTTCGCCTTAAGGCGAAATCGCTCCAGCAGGACGTCTCATTACACAGTCTACTTCATCGGCAGGCAATAATATAAAAAGGGCCATAATAAATATTGCAAGAATGATCGTCGGTGATTTGAAGTTTTGAAAAAAAGATTTCCACGTTACGACCGCTTCTTTTTTGAAATCCATTAGGAAGCCTCGTTGAAGAGTTCCTGAAGCGTACTTCGCGGAGGCATCACAATTAATTCATTAAAAAACGATTCCACATAAAGTAGATCTCGTATGCTTCTTAACGTTTTGAACCCCCTTTTCAGGACGCTTCGTCGTTTCGCGCTGCGGCCACGACGGCTAATTGTCAATGCTTTTTCGTCCTCCCGTAGTTTTCGGAACGTTTGAATTCCTTATTCGCCGTCGTGTAGGACCGATCACGAAGTCGCGTTTTTCGCGTGTACACGACAAAACGAACAACGGATGATTCTCGTTAATCGGCTCTTCTCATTTAAAGAGGTCGTTCGAAGTCTTTTCATTTTGTTTTTTTATTTTCCTTTGAATTTCAATTTTTCTAAGGTGCCCGCGGTGTTACCCACGGCTCTGATGCGAGGAAGTCGCATTCCACCAAATCTTGCTATACGGCACAATATATACATATATATATATATATATATATATATATATATGTACACACATGCACATATGTATGTGTACACGTACAAAGATCTGTGTGCGTATATGTATATGTATATGTATATATACACACATCTAACTCAGTCTGGGTGTGCGAGCGTTAGTTCAAAATCTTTCTCATTCGAAGCACGAATCCAGCTTAAGGAAACCCGAATCGAAAGCCGGCGACGAAACCTACCGCATTCTTCGTGGAACTAGTTGTTTCGTGGTTATGCGAGCAGCGCCGTTGCTAACGCCGATGTTGGCATGAGAGGAAAGGGCAGAAGAATTAATGCGAGGAATCTCTTCTCCTTCGACTTTCCAGGCGCAATTCCGACTCCGTTCCGGGCGCAGCTTATTGCTGATTTTTGATCCTTTTGATGGGCTTGTTAGGATATAAAACCATTAAATGCGCCGAAAAAGTACGCTTTACGAGCTTTTAAAAAGGATGACGGGCGTTCGCGGCCCACCGCCGATATATTTCACTTAGAGTCGCGATGAGCGATTTATTTATCGGGCGATCTTTATTACACACATATACATATGTATGTGTATATGTAGGTGGGCGAAGCGGTCTTATCGTGGCGTTTTCGAGCTTTGGACAAGTCACCCAGCGAGCGATGACTTAATAAACACGAAATTTCGGCTTTAGCAGACGTATGAGCGATGCGACATTGAGGGGAGAAGATTGCCAGGGAAATCGGTCAAGTTGTAAATTTTTTTCAATTTTTATATTTTTACGACGGTGGCGGCCCTGTCGAGCATTGTGATCGTTTTATTGGGTGCTTACCTTCCTCCCCAACGAATAGAAAAATGATTCTGATTGGAACGCTTTCCCAATCATTGTTTATTCAAAATTTGTAACTTTAAGCATTTTTCGTTTGCTGGGTTATTGTTAATTTCGAAAGTGGAATGTGGTGGTCTTACTATTTTGGATTGAGACACGAAATTCGCTTATTGGCTGATTTTCAATGACAATCAATCGACGTAGGATGAGATGTAGGGTCAACCTGTTTTCGATGAGGAGCTACAGCGATGATCTGTCAGTGAAATCGAGTCATTATACTATCCAGATGTACATAACGTGAGATCCAATGACTTTTCATGGACTTCAGTTAGATCTGATCGTACGATCACAATATATAGAATGATCTCTTATGAAATCTTTGGTCTCTATTCTTGGAGAACTTTATGAGTATAAAAGGACAGTCTTCGACAGGCATACGCAGACTCTGACTCTGGCTCCGCGAACTCTTGGAGATGTATTTGCGAACACTTTTTGTGCGGTCTCTGCGAACCATTGGACGCGTATATTTCAAACTCTTTACGGAGGTCGTTCCGAACCCATGGAGAGGTCTTGGAGATATATGTGCGAACTCTTCGAGAAGTTTTGTTCAATGAGAGTCCTTTAGGAATGTTGCAAGAATTGATAAAGAACTCTTAACCATTCACATGGGGGTCGTTTTTGTCGTGGCATATTTTGGAACGGTAAAAGTGCTTTAAAAAATCTGAAAAAAAATCATGGAACTTCTTTCAAACTTGAAGTTGAAGTCCCAATTATAAGATTTTGGAAAAAAAATTTTTTATATATATAGTTTGTTATATAAAAATGGAATGAAAATGAATGGAATGAAAATGAATGGAATGAAATTTTACGGGGGTCGTTTCTTTTGTAAGAGTTTCTTATAAATTCTTTATGAAGAGGTTTTTTTCCGAATTGTGCGGTTTTTTTACTTCTTGACGAGTTCTTTATGTTTAGGCAGGTTCGATCGTATGTATGTAGATGTGGCGAAATAAAATCCTAAAAATGATAAGATCATATTATTAAGTTAATCATAATTCTGATAAAACCTTATCATTAAATAATAAATAAATTTTCGATTGTTAACATTGAAATTGATAAAAACTAGTGTGATTCAATCAAAACTATAGTGACATATGGAAACGTTCAATTACTCTTGTTCATTGAAACAATCGTTTTTCTCGTTAACTATTTTTATTCGGGAATCTTCTCAGATAATACTAATAAATTTGAATGGCTTACATGAACTTCACACGAATGAATGTAATATAACCACATCCAGGGCAATTAGATTCCATCATTTGTCACTATATATATAGATACAAAATAAGCATATATACAAAGTAACCAGATACAAAATATACGCGTGATTAAATATCACTAGATTTAAAGAAATATAATTAGAAATGAAATATGATTTTTTTTTGTAAGTATTAGATTATTAATCGTTTGATATTAAAATATCACCAAGTTTATTTGATTATCATCAGATCTCATTAAAAATTACTAGTTATCATCAGCAGTAGAGGCATTATATATATGAAACGATATGAATATAAAGACTACTTTATGATACACATCATTTACTTGATATGATTTCACGTCGCAATATGCAATTAAGAGAATGAAAGAATCAAGTCACAAAAAAAAAAAAGAGGCCGTAGCTTCGAAACAAAGTATTATAGGCATCGAATAACTGCAAATTGGTAAAAAGTAATAAATTATATACTGACACGCGGCGGACACTATAATTCGGTGCCGATCGAGACGAAAGCCAAATAAATTGTTAAAACTCTAATAGTACAGCTCGTACCGAAATCGTTGCCGACGTTAATTACGTCAGTAGGTCGCTGATAGCGCGATCAAAGTGCGCGGCATTGATTAAAAGGGCTTGACAAGACGTGACAGGACGGCCATTATATAAATCCACGGTTTTATAGTCATCGGACACTTATTTGCTTGTTTCATTGTACCTTGTTCTAATGAATCGCTATTTTTTGTGCTTCTCATATACCCTTTTTATCTAAGGAGGTATTGAGTCTGTTCCTCCTTTGTGCGACAGGCAATAAAATGAACACGGCGATTGAATACGCGTGTAGTATTTACGCAGAGATTGAAATCTGTCTGAAAAATATTTGCGACGAAACGAGCGATAAAATCTCGAACCTAAATAACGTGGTTTGAAAAAAAAAAATGATTTTCAAAATATTTGTACGTCGTTAGCGTTCCGTTTACAATTGCGTATTCTCGCTAACTTGGGTTTTGTCCCGGAGCAAAATCAAATAATAGATAACTAATCGTTTATCGACTGCTGGTAAAAAGAGTGATTCGATGCTTCTTCGCGTAAAAGTGCCGATAATCGTTACGCGCCATCTTTATCGACAGTCGATAAAGCCGATGGAATCATGGAAGAAATCATCGCGACGACACTGGACTATATAGATGAGAAAACAACTATACTTTCCTTTGTTCGAGATTTGAAATGTACGTTATGAAATCGGAACTTGATAATTCCGAGTAACGCTGTATATACCGCACGTGTACGGATCGTAAAGGAATCATTTCAAACATCAAGAAATCTCCGACCGCCCTTGTCGTGTTTATCCTTCAGAAATGTACACGCGTGTACACAATGATTTTTCCCAGACCCGGGCTCCTTGAATTCCAGCAACAACGGCCGCATTCCATCGAAACGAGATGAAGGGAGGCGATTCGTTTTTGTGAAAGTGGCGTCAAGAGGATCGCGGAAAAGGAAAAAGGGAAAAGCCGCAACGTTTCGAATTCGCATTCGCCGAAGTTGCAGTACACCCCCGCGCGCGGTATAAGAAGGGTCGGTCTCTTGAAATTCCACCAAATCGGCAGTCTTAACGAAATCGCTTTCTTTCATCTCAATTGTAATGTGAAATAATAATAACACAGAGACCCACTTCGGCCAAAACTTTAATGGGGTATAACGGAACCTGCGCGCGAACTTGAACTATGCTCAATGAATCTGTTGGCCTTTTCCCATGGCCCTTCCTCGCCGCTACTCTCCGAGTTCGTTATATCAATTCCCTCCGCCCCACTTCTCGCCCCCTTATACGCCCGCACTGACTGCCTCCCTCGTCGGTCGCGTTCCACGATCGTCCCTCCCTTTCGTTTGTCCCGTTTATCTAAATCAACTGCAATAACGTAGGTTTAGCGTGAGCTAGGCGCAACTACACGCGCTTCATGCCCGCGAGTCTCATCTGTCGGCCGGCGTCTGAGAGGCTGGCGACATTACGAGTTACGTCATTGGTCAATCACGCTTTCCCCTGTTTCCCACGCGCCAATGAAATCTGCGTCGGTAATATCATTTACTTTGCATTGTTTAAAGGCACCCGTTGGCCTTGACCAAGTAGGCTAATCAATACGAGAGTAAGGACTGACGGCTCATTGAAGGTCGTTGGTAACCAATCGACAGTTTCAATGTTTCCCAAATAAATGATTCCCAACATTAGCGACACCCCAGAGGAACAGTCACGTGGAGCCCAAATCTATTCACTTGGACTGCAAATGTGTCGAACTTGTCTTGTTACAAAACTTGCCAAGAAAGTCAGCCGGCAAGATTTATTTTAAAATATCATCATCAAACTAATGGAATCATTTTATGAAGTAGACTTGTCCAACTCGTCTGCCCATCAGGTTCAGCCAATTAGACCTGTCCTGCTGGCATGTTCGGATTTGTTTCATTGATCCGTATATATAAGAATCGCGAAGGTTGCGTATTCGTCAGAATTGCTCAACTTGTCCAGGTTGTCTTCTCATCGGACTTGTCTAATTGGTTGCCTAATTTGATCTGTTCAATAGTTGCGCTCTCAGACACGAATTGTCTAATTGATAAGTCATACGAGGAAAGGGTACACGTGATGAAGTACCAATGGTGAAATTAGTGTACGGATTCAAGGGCGCCATTCCAAGATACTTCATCAGTACTTTCAGTGGCCTGATGGGTGGAACCGTGTCACGAGAGGGACATTCTGAAAGCCGGACGATTCCGTGAGAAACGCCAATATACAAAAATGTATGCAGAGTGAAGTGTACCCGTGTTATTATGGTACCTGCACGCTTAAATACAATACGGTGAAAGAAAAGAAAATGACGATTTTAAGCCCGCGCTGTCGGAATCCGCGGCAGGACAATTCGCAACGGCTGGGTAGGGGTACGGACAATCGAAAAAGTGATGGGGGACAAAGGACGAAAAAATTCGCGGAAAGTAGCGTGAAAACGTGGACATATACAAGTGGAATCGGAGGCGAGAATCGGAAGCGAGCAGACGAAAAGAATGGATTCGCGAGGCGAGAAAAAGAGGCGAAAAAACCGTCGAGGAAATAAAGGAAAAAGGATAAGGAGTAGGATATTCTTTGATCTTTTCGATGGGTCCTTCGTTCTCGCTTTCCCGTTCCTCTCTTTTATTCTCTGGTGCCGTCTCGCTCTGTTTCCGACTGCTTTATTCTTCTTATTCTTCGCCTGGTTCTTTCGAGGCTGCTCTTGCTCTCGGAAGACCTCCCTGGTCCTCTCCGCGGAGGTCTCAGTCTCGCGCTCCTTTTCGCCGCGCCGAATAGCGTGCGGGCGAAGTGGCGCGCGGGAGTGAGACCGAGATCGGGGCTAGAGTGAGTGAGTGAGTAGGGGGCGAAGTCTCTCTTTACTCCCGGTACGATTCCTTTTGCCGCGCTTCGAATTTTCGGTGCCGCGCCCGTCCCGACTGTAGACCCAGGCCCAGACCCAGAACCCAGACGCAGACCGCAGAGCCATCACCATCGCCATCACCATCACCGTCGCCATCCAACCCCTACGAGGGGCCCGCAGGACCGCATTCCTCGCAGACTCGGCCGTGCGAGCCAACCAACGGAGTCGGCAACGGGAGACGAACGGGAAGGCGGTGGCTGTTACCGCGGCTGCGACTGTGTGGCTGCCCGGCTGGCTGGCTGGCTGGCTGGCTGGCTGAGACTCTCTCGCCGAACGAAAAAGAAAGAAGATCGAGTATAACGCGATAGCGCGAAGAGAACCCCTTCTAATTAAATTGAGTCCCGCCGCACCGCCACGGCCTAAATCCCTTTCACGACCGATTCCAGGCCTCTTTTCACTTTTCTTTGCGTAATCTCGAGACGCATTTTTATCTACAGACGGTAATCTGCGGACCAATCAGCGAGAATCGGACTTTCCATTCACGCACCCTCTTCTGCCGTGACTTTTCGTTTTGCACTGCGAATTCCCGCGCATTTGTAAACAAGCTTCACACAATGTTGCACGAGCCGATAAAGAGTTGCGCCGCTCTGCGGCATAACCGTATTATGCTTTTAGAAGTGCCGGACCATAGACAATGAATTAAATGACCGTTGATAAATGGTTGGTACCCTCCACGACGCCCATAATCAACCACTCCGACAGGTTCCGAGTGATAACGCAACTCGCACGATTGAAATGTCCGTGGAAGAAACGGCTCGAATGAAATGTGAGCGGTCATAACTTCTTTTTTTTTCTCGTAGGTACGAAATTCCTTTTGTATAGTTGCCAAATGAAGTTAATGCACGTACGCTAAGACATATTTTCGTCTGCGCGACAATGAGTGAGTCACGGCGGAGGCAAGTTCTTGTAAGTGTGCAATTTCATTAAGTTAACAAGATATTTGGGGAACTATAGATTGTCAAAACTGTCTGGACAAGGACTGTAAATTCACTGGGTAATTTAATATGTGAATGGACACGTCATTTGTTTTGAGAATCGTCAAGTGGCAGGTTTCAGTGGTGGGTCTAATGATGTCACTTTAAGCTCGTGAAACGAAAGTATTTAGACATCAAGTCTATCTCTTAAATTTGGCCACTATGTTTTGTTCAGTAGATCTGCTCATGCGACCTGACGAAAACGTCCACATGTCGTGACTTACTCTAGGCGATATGATGACTGGACCTTTTCACTTGGTTTATCGATCAAATTTTCCAATATAGTACGATAAATTGTACATTCCTGATTAGACTTGCCTAACTGACCTGTTTATTGGACAACCCAGTAAGCATCACACTAGTCCGATTGTTTTGATTACGAGACCAGTCCAACTGGTCTATCCGTCAGATCTATCCAATAAGTTCACTCGACAGATTTGTTGGTAAGATCCCTCCAATGGGAATGCTTGTAGACAATAGACAAAATAGACTCGCACATTCCATTCATTAGACTTAATTCATTAAAAGGTATGCTTGAACTTAATTAGATTATGACAGATAATAGCGCAATTGCCTTAGATTACACGATATCTGGGTGAATTAGGGCTGCCCTCGATTAACAAATAAAGCGCTTATGCAGCCCACGTATCCGCAGTAAATTCGTCGGTGCACGAGGGGGTGTTTAAGCCAGACGATGAGAAAGGCGTTTAGGCGGGATTGCGTTCGATATCTGGGCATCCGATTTAAGGCGATCGCCGAAAGGCGCGAATCGAGCTTCCCGTTGATGCCCACTTATTGGGGTCCTGCCCTGGTACTTGCATTGCACACTGACGTACCATCGCCACCTTCTACTTTCTCCTTCATTTCCTCCCTTCCTTCTTCTTCTTCTATTTCTTCTCCTCCCTTCACTCCCTTTTTTATTTCTCGTTACGCTTCGTCCCCCTCTGCCCTCCATCTCTATCCTCCTCGTTCCTTCGCCTTCCACCTACACCCACGTCTGGCCTCTCTCTCTCTCTCTCTCTCTCTCTCTCTCTCGCGCCCGACGCATTTCTTTTACCATTTCGCCCGCAGCCTCGTAAAGTCTTCGTAGTCGATTTCTCGAATAGTTGACACATTATGCGCCGAGTTTCTCACGCTGAGGACGATCGCTTTGCCGGCGCACACTTGCATCGGCAAAAACCGCCTTATCCTTGTCGCAACTTTATATTCATATATCGTCTGAACAGTGTCTGATACAACGTTGGGGCCAGTCGGGCTAATTATGAATTTCCTGCAACTCCCCACTCTCAGGTAAATTGATAATTATGCACGTGCGCAAACGCGTTGGACGATGTGATCAATTTACATGATGATCATTGATCGAGGTTTGTAAAGTTTGAAAACTGATTTCATTTTAGGCGGCGCTTCGCAAACAAGTTCTTACACAATTGAAAAGGGTATAATCTTCGAATTAGGATGGAAACATAACTAAAAGTATAATTCCTAAGTGTCCGGCAATGGAGGGATCACTTATTACCCTTCTACAATTATACTCGTCCAATTTATACTTTCAACGCTCCTGGTACTTATTTCGGGGCGTCTTAAGAAGTTCGTGTAATTGAAAAATGTTTGAATGGCCAATATTCGTCGGAATAAAAGGAGATAAAAAATAGATAATATCTCACTGTTCATTCACAATTTCTCGCGAGTGGAGCGACCTCCTATCCGGAAGTACTTGGTCACCCCCCCCCCCCCCCCCCCCCCCCCCCCCCCCCCCTCCCCCGCCCCCCCCCCGCCCACGCAACCCGCGCGCCCGACGACCTGTTATTCGTTAGGAAATTCTTCCCGAGGATTATTCATCGCCTCTTTTCAACAAATTTCTTCAGCGCTCACTTGTCCGGGAGGGTCTGGTCGGTATATTTCGTCCAGCTACTACTGAAAAAATCTGTGCACTGGAGGAGGAATCAGTCCAACTGTTCGGATCATTAGACCATATGGCCGGCGTTTCGCATGAAACCTGTGTTTTGAGACTATTCATGAAACGCACTTATCAAGACCGTTCATCTCCGGGACTGTTGGGGTTTAGTGGTCAAATGCATGACCATGGAATGCGTTAGGCAAATAAAACGTAGCCAAGAGGATCAAATCGTTTGATCCGTGGCGCTTTTCGGTTATGGCGCCATTATCCGTCGATCACTCTCGAGTTCCAGGCAATGTACCTCAGTGCAACGATCAATTTTTATTCCCTTTATGATTTCTCTCGAATAGTTGGGTTCGAGTGTTTGTTTTCGAACATTAAACGTTAGTTGCACTGCCCGAAGGGACTTTCGCTTTCGATCGAACAGTCGCCTTTCAGGGTGCACCGACACGCCCCGGGTGGTTCGCATATCGCCCTCACCTCCGCCTCGGTCCGACTCTGCCCTGAACTTCGGACGCCAACACACGCTCGTTCCTTCGTTCATTCCTGACTTCCTACTGTACGTTTTTTCATTTCTCTCCGTCCCTCCTCTCACGCGAGATTGCCTTTGCCCGGCAGAACAATCAAAACATAACCACCAGCGCTATTCTCCCCCGTCGGTCTCTCTCGGTATCTCGGTCTCCGGCGATCGGCCGGTCTCCCTTGCTCCCTCGCTGAGTCCATTATTCTCCGTGGTCCAAATTCCTCGAATGTTTCCAGGCCAGACTTTCATTCACAGACCGCGCGCGCCATTTTTTTCCCTCTCTTTATCGTTCGGCGTTTAGCGGCTTTGCAATTTTTTATTGGCGATATAACCCACTGGTGAAATTGAACTTCGACCGACATTGTATTGCGGCCGGCGAGATAAGTGCTGTAAGAGTGCATTCGAGGCCGGCTTTTTTTACGCCCAGGAGTCAAGGTGCCGGGACACCTTCGACATGTGTAGACGCATTTTTCCAACTCTGCATACGACATTCTGCACAAAGTGAGGTATCGCAATTGCGAAATTAATTTTGCAGTGGCTAACGCACCTGGTGCCAGGTGCGAAGTTCGACTGGGCCATTAAGTGTAGTCACTTTTCAGGAAGTGTTTTGCTTCGTAGATCCTTAGATTAGGCTGTCTAGTTGCGAAACGCGCACGAAATTCGCATTGCGAAAGTCCAAAGTAAAGGTGAAGGTGTTTTTAATGGAGAACTTAACCATGTGCGACTAATGCGCAGGGGTTAACTTGACCAGGTGAAACTGACCCACTTATTTCCTCGTTGCCATTATTATTTATTACGCGGTACGTGACGCGTGCTTTAATTACTTTAGACTTGTCCTGTTGTTGTTGGTATTTTTTTTTTTTTTTTAATTATTATGTTTACAGTCTACTTTACGGAATTTGGTACCTATTTGTATTGCTCTTTTATTTTATTTTTCGATATCAAGATTGTTGTTGTAATTTCTACAAGTCAGGTATAAGAATCGCTATTTGACATTTGACTTATGTAAAGAGATTTAATCGCGGACTATAAGTTAAGGACTTTATATATGTAGTGGACAAATAGTGTAGAAATTACTAAAAACGAAAAGATTGAAGAGAGGGAGAGAGTTTATAAAAATTCAGAAAAAAACTGAAAAAAATGATTTAAATTCGCAATTAACACATTGAAAAATTAAAAAAAAAAAAACATTATAGAACAGGAGAAAAACTTTGATAAAATTTATTAACGGTTGAGAAAAATAAATCTCGAGTAAAAATGATAATAATAATAATAATAATAATAATAATAATAATAATAATAACAAAATAAAATTACAGACATAAATTTTTATAATTTGCTAAATGGCGAGGCACCACCGAAGTTGTTTTGTACACTAACCTATAAAGATGTATATATATATATAGTACAGTTTGGTTTATAAATTAAATACTTTTTAACCTATAAGTAGATAAGACTTGAAAGTACATATTGCAAAAAATGTTATCTATATAAAATAAAATCTATACTATAATATAAGAAGAAATTTTTTGTTGTAAATTTTACCATAACAAAATGACATCTGATATGGTAAAATTTACAAGAAAATGTTTCTCCGTGTAGGCAATAAAAATGAATTAAGTATCGCAAAAATGCATATATAGGTCTATAAAAAATAGAAAATAGGCAAAATGAGCGAAATTGTCAGATCTAATGAACGTTCATAAAAGTTAAGAAAATTATATACTACTCGGAAATAGATGTTTAGTTAAGTTTTCTTACTGAAATTACTTAAAAATTTTCTGAGCTTTTCTCGAAAATTACAAGAAAAAATTTCGCCAAAAACCCGTATACGTGTCGAATTTAAAATTTAATTTCTTATTATTGATTAATTATGTTTCAACTATATCGACGATACTTTCAACTTTTGGAAAAGTTTTCTCTAATTTTAACCATCTAATTAAAATTTTTCAATTTTGTCCAGTTATTGTTTAATAATTTTTATAATTTTCATTCGTTTTTTTTTTTAATGAACAGTTCAGTCTAAAAACAATAAAAATATTCTGGTATCCTATATTACTCCAAACGTTCGATAATTTAAAAAAAAAAATTTTTTTTCATATGCAATGCCAATAACTATTTAAAATGAAATAAAATCGGGCAAAATATTCAAAAATAATTCACAAACTTATCAATCGACTGCTCTATCGATAATTCCTTTTCAATCAAGATTAATTGAATCTTGATTTAATCAAAAATTAAAGACATTAAAAAAATTCTAAATAATCTAGAAGAAACACTTGATAAAAAATTTGAAAAAAAAAATACGAATCGCAAAATAATATACAGTGAAAGATAAGAATTTTTAAATATAAAGGACAAAAATATAGTAAAAAACTTGATATTTGAAAATAATCAGTTTAGGGAATTTTTTAGGAGCCTTCTGATCGTAAAAATCTACATCGATTTCCCCCAAAAAGAAAAAAAAGACATTTCGTATATTCGGCTCGGGGAAAAACAAGACTCGAAAGTTTTCGGAAAATGCATTTAAGGTTGTAAACATCCGGTTTTCTCGATGGACCAAAATAGCAGGTGGTCCATTCAGTTGCCTTTGCGGAATAATTTTTCGCCAGAGCCGTTTGATGTTCGGTCACATCAGGCCCCAAACAAGACCATTTCCCGATGAATGGGCACATTTTGAAAATCTCTATTCTAACGGCATCCCTCATAACAATCGTAATAATTATATTACTTAAGTTAGGTTGGCAATATTTCAAGGCACATAAATCTTACAACTCGCCACTCGCGATGGCAATAATGGTCGGACCATTAGCTTTTTATTATTGCCATAATATGCCAGTAAGTATCTAGTTACTATCCGTGCTCCTGGCAAGATGAAAAGCTTTTATTGTCTTACTGCAGATTCTTCGAAGGTCTCGTCAAATGAGAATCAGCAGCATTTTTCCTGGGATTCACGTATAATTTCTTACGTGTGCATAAATCATTTTGGCACGACAATCGCATTCAAATGATACAAAAGTTTCACGTTTTTTTTTGCACATAATAAATACTTCGATCCACACCATACAGATTGGGATCGAATAATTGAATTTGGTCTCTCGATTACACTTGTAACTTAACATAATAAAAAGAATTTTTTTTATCGTTGACGATTTTTACAAATTATTGTATCCTTTTTTATAATCTAATGTAACTGCAGTAATTACTTTTATTAAAAATATCAGTAGTCGATGATATTTGCTTGCTTTCATGCTTTTATGTCAGCCAGTTAATTTATTCTTTATCCCGTTTTGCCAAAACATTTTTCAACGTCTTGCTAGATTTTACATTGTTTATTAATGTTGACTTTTTTTAACATTTAATAAATAATAGTGATAATAATAATAACAACAATAATGATAATACGACTTTGTTGACAATTTTACAGAATCAACAGAATACTCACGTAAACAATGTGCCAAAAGGCAAAGTCACCGACGGCATTGTTTTTCAGACTAACCTTTAAATAAATACTAATTTTTATTTGTTTACCATTCGTTATTTATGATTTATGATTTTTAATGGTATTTGACACAATTTATCTATTTTCATGTCTTCACGTATCAATGACAATATAAATAATATTATTTATCACGTTATTATTGATTCTTATTTTCAATATATATTCAAGTTCATCATTTTATTCTGACTGAGTATTTTAATCTCACGTATAGATTCATAATTATTAATTCAATTGCATATAACAGCTTTGTATGTACTGAAGAGCTTTAAATAGGTTTTAAAAATTGACTAGAAAAGCACGTACGAATTCAACAGGTGAATGATATATATAATATTTTATGGGATTCAAAGAACATTGACAAATGAAGGAGGATACTAGTGTAAGACAAAAGATAAACATGTAAAATGTGTGTATATTATCTTCAATTTCCTGAATTTTTGCCTCCATTGTACCTGTTAAGGAAAATTGTAAAAATGACTGTAAGAATTGGAGGATCGCAGTCCTCACACAAAAACTAGTTCCGAAAACTGTCAAGACGATGAGTGAGATTAAAATTCAGCCAGGAATTCTTCTTAAGGGCTCATTTAAATCGCGCAAAAAAGAATACTCCTATATTATTTATGACTGCTATTTCTTTTTTCCCTATATATTTTCGATTAAATCAATTTTTCTGTTTTCATGAGAAAAACTAATTTAATAATAATAAGGGTCGAATCCCAGGTTCCTGATGCAGTAGGGGAATAAAAACCATAGAAAGTTTTATGTTTTTATTTTCAAACTCATATTTAAATATATTTCGTGTTATAATTTAAATTTACCAATTCTTATTTTTGCGTCTTTGTAGAAGTCGACTTTGTTTTCGTTTAAGAATATGATGTATTTTTCTTTATTTTTTCGCGGTGTATTTGAATTTCGGAAAACGTTCCAAATTAAAAAATTATCTAAAATTCTTTGTATGATAATAATAGTAAATAGAAACAGCAAAATCTCTATTGTCATTCTATAACTTTTAATCTTTCTTTGTAGAGACTATTTTACAATTTGATTGTTCGAAAGCATTCAACAGCTTTCGGATGATCGTCTTACGACGCTTATCTTTGTTTACTTTGCCCGGGTATATTTCAAATACCTTTTAAAATTTTTCGAAATTAATGATGTTTTTCAAAATTTGAACTCCTTTTGAACTTAACTACTTGTAATTGACAGATTACAATTAATTTCTGTAATTTATTACCAAGATTAATTTTCTGACGACTATCTAATGATTACTGTAAAATTTGCCTTCTTATCATATAACATTTGTACATGAAACGCCATCAAAACTGAAATTTTGAAAATATCATAATAAAATAAATATATTGCACAAAAAATGAATGAATTATATAATATTATAATTGGAAATATACAATTTTTTATATTTTTTTGTACTACTATATATAAAAAAAAAATAACAAAATTTTATAAAGAAGTTCCTCGAAAATTTTAAAATTTTCATTTATCTCCATTAATCCTTTAGAAAATGACGCCAGTTATAATTCTGTATTAAAAGTGTATTAAAAATTAACCTCTGTATTAAAAGTAATGGAGACCAGAAAAAATGGCCATAATCTGGTTTTATTTTCTACTATAGGGATGTATTGATTTTTATTGTTCCTTATTAATTTCGCAGTTATATTGATATTTATTAAACTTTACTTACGTTTATGGATTTTTATTGATCGTTATCAACGATTTGTAACGATGAATATTGATCTCTATTGATTTATCTTTTTGAAATAAAAACGAAAAAAGTGAATTTTCTCGAAAACGGTAAGTACATATACAACTGAATTTGATGAAAAAAAATTACGTGGGGTGTTTCAATAGAAGTTTTAAAAATAAATTGAAAACATTTTTAAACAAATGTAGGAGGTAAACAAATATTTTTAAATTTAAACATTTTTTTGTTTTATTAATTTTTTTAGCAACACATAATTTGTCTTTGAAAAACGTGCTTCGAGTATATATAATTAACCATATAATTTTTCAAATTTTTTAAAAATACACTTTTTCAATAATAAAATTCATGAAAATGGTTTCCGGCATTGTTTTGTCAACATTTTTTTTGTCGACATTTTTTTATCAACATTATTTTCGTAGACATTATTTTATCAATATTTTTTTCATTAATATTTTTTTTATCAACATTTTTTTCATTAAAATTCTTTTCATCCACATTATTTTTCATCAAAGTCGGTTTCATATATCAACAAGATTCACTTTTTGTATTTTACTTTTCCTCCTCATAATGCTTTGAAATATGCGTTTTTTGAAATAATACTTATGGTTTCATATTGGTCCAACTTATATCTTCTTATATTACCAGTTTGATTTTAATCGGTGGGGTCGGTTTGTCATCAGGCTTTATTAACATTTAAAAACCTGTCGAGGATCCAACAAAACAAGGAGTCCAATTAGCACAATCTTCTTCCGTCCATGCATATTTAAAAAAAAACAACAAAACAAACATCCATTGTATATCCACTATACGTCTATTAAACGTCCATTATACAATGTATGTCCATTGTACGTGGACAGTAGACATCAGATGGATGTCCTTACCATTGTTGCTGGTCTGGACATACAATGGGCGTACTTGTGGAATATCAACTCTGATCTGGGGTGTTCCTCTTATTGACAATTGCCATTGTTCCACAAAATTCTGACATATACAATAGTACGCAACTATACTGAATCAAAAAAGGACTTGCTTCGCTCACTTGTCCAACATCATTTTGGCCTTACACGTTCCGTATGATATTTTCTTAAATAATTTGCAGAAAGAGCGATTTTGATCACTTCTGTTTTTCAGGCCGCGTGAGAGAAATCGAGTTTCCCGTGAAGGCGTCGAAGAAAATTATTTCCTCGTATTTTTTCAGTCCGGCCTATAATCCGTATAGTTATCGTTATGTGTCTATCCTTGTCTCCTTTCATTCATTTGGTGCAATTTTCCCTTCACATTTTTGACATTAATCCATTACTTGGAAAGTTGATCATTAATTCCCATCTGGTGTATTTCGGCAACATTTCAAAACTCCATTCATCAATAACTGATAACGAACAATGAGCGAACAATAGGATCATCATTTTCACGATTTGCAGGGGGTCCACGCGAAGAACTCGACGAGAAAAATGGAAGAGAATAGAGAGCGGAAAAGAGGCACGGAACCGCAATGATGATGTAAGTACTCCTTATTGCTCCTTAAGACCATCCGGGCAGGAAAAAGGCCCCTAGTTGCTCAATGACAAATCCAGGAATGAGATTAAGATTAAGACTGCGGTTTTGGTTGCTAAGGACCGTTAAAATCCGGCGTAAACGTCGCATTGCTCGTCGGAGCGTAAAAGCAATTGATGGCGAAATGAATCACGGCCGTTGGGGAGGGGGTGGTTGGGGGAGGGAGGGCGGTTAGGCCCCAGACCCGAACCAGACTTGGCTGGCAATTGTGGCTAGTGTGAGTGAGTGTCGGGCCGCATACCTCAGCAGCCCTTCCCTCTTTCTCCCGCGATCTCGTCGGAGGTTGCCTCAGGGAGCTCGTCTCGGGAAGTGGCCCGCCCGCGTGCCATCCAGCGCCATTTCGCGACGTACCTGCTATATACGGACCGGGCCTTTAATCCAATCTATGCGTCCGAAAGCCATAGCCGGCTTTAAAAGCGCGGGAAGTCGCGCCCGCGCCTATATATATATATACACACGCGGGTCCAGTTCCCTTTGTTACTACCCGGCAAATCGGGCAACTCCCGTGACGAGAAATTTCAGCGGGAAGCAGCAGATATATACACGTACCACTCGGTTATAACCAGGGAAAACACGCACTTGAATCGACCAATTTGCATCTTTATTAGCGTCTTCGATTAGGCCCCGATCGGCATCTTCTCGGTGCAATAATGGCGCCGGGTGGTGAACGCGGTGGTAATAGCCATTCTTCATTACGGTGGGGTTGAGGGGGGAGGCAAGCGCCCGAATTATGAACGATTCGAGAAAGGGAATTGGATCTCGCTTTTAACGTATATTTACGTTTTGATGCTGATGAGCCGTAATATCCGATTTTAGCCGAGCTTTCTTATATACAGATGTGTTCCGGTGCGAGAAGGGAAGATACGTTTTGCCGGAACGAGGCTACTTTACCCTCTTAAGAGACTTCATGGTTGGGCGCGAAAATTGGCGCCCTTCGTTGTACCATCCCATACGTATATATAGATATATATATAGCGGTACGTACTTTTACTTTTTAGATGTGGGGGGTATACCACAAGAAGAACTTGCATACCAGAACATAGAATCTTTATATATAGGATTAAATCTAGCTGCAAATAATCACACTTTATGCGGTGTTTGATGTTCAAGATTCTGCGTGCGATCAGCCCAACGGAGAAAAATTTAAGGATAATTACATCTTATTATTTGTGTTTGTGTAAGATCCAACGCAAAATTACATAATTATACGGATGTCCTATACACGGTAGACCCCCCAGGGACGTATAGGCTTCAATAGAATTTTATGCAAGTGTTCATTCATACGATATATGTATATTTCATGATTGTATGATAATATACATGTCTATACATATGTCTATACGTGTTACATATGTGAATCTGTATACATAGTTGATGTTTGCTTATGGATATAGGACGATAACGTAATAGTACATTTCGTCACATGTGCAATTTTTTTTTTACACCTTTAAAGGATGGGAAATTTTCATTGAAAATCGACTTCTCTTATTATAAAGTTTCACATACAAATCGAAAAGAAAGTGCAACTTAGGGAAAGTCTCCGATCAAATAGATGATCCCTAAGGGGAGAAAGTTCCATGGAAAAGAAATTGGTTTCAACAAAAATATTTTTTTTTTGTCGAATACAAAAAAAAAAAAACTAGTTTAAAAAGCCTGGTTAAGTCCTTTACTTTGCAGTCATTTCAGAGTTAAATATTTGTTTCACCATTTTGCCACTTTTTTTTGATGGGCTGAGTAAACAACAAAATAGTACATATAAAAAAATTCGACCTGAGATTTCTTTTCACTATTTTTCCTATTTCCTATATTCAGCACATCGAGGTAATCATAAAAAAAAAATTGTTTTCCAGGATGATTCTTTTTGGGACCAGTCCCGTCTTCTATATAGGTTACATGAATGAGGGAAATTCGTATTTCCTACACTGTTTACGTTTTAAAATCTTAATCCTATGGATTTGTCAATGATCAACTGTAGGGATGTTTTTAAGGTCCAACAGTACTTATATATCATTGCGGTATTTTCGGTACCAAGAAACAGTGGGAGAAGCACGAATTTCCCGCTTGCTATTCAGAAATAAAAGTTGTAACTGATAACACGCACTCGTCTTGCAATTATATTGTGTATATGAATATTGGAAGAATATGGACATGAACAATACTTTTATGTACATAGATTATGTATAAAAACATAGTTTATCTCGATATTTATACAAAAAAGATCTCCACAAGTTAAAACTGTACAACTACTCAACATATTAAATATACCGAAAAATATTTTCGTGATCTTGGCTTTGGTAAAATATACTAACGTTAACGGTTAATGTTGGTTTCGTAACTGTTAATAAGTGTTTCAATGTATACATAGAAACAAAACGAACATATTTCTTAAGATATTCTTCCCCTGTTTTCAACTTTCCAGTATAGTTTTGTGTCTTTGCTTATAGATTCATTTATATGTCTGCCTAATGTAATTGTTAATACGTCTACATTTCTTTTACTTGGTTTAGTACACGGCTTCACGATAATTGTTAATAACTTAGTCTGTGCCAACCGACCAAGCATCAGGAACCACATGTACCAGCGTATGTACCGGCAAAATACGCGGGAAGACGTCGTGCAAATATGTGCGCAGCGCGCAACCGGTTCGCGCAGGCGATATATTCATTCAAACGAATCGTAACTTAATAGCTAGTAAATATTAGTTAATAATTATATGGGTTATATAATAATTAATTTTTTTCATAATGAACTGTTTTTGTAATATTTTTTTTTTACATTTTATATAATAATTCATGAAATCTAATATTAGTAAAAGGTATATACATATGTATGTTGACTTTCAATTTAACCTCAACTTTTATGTTTACAAAAGATTCCTTCTAGTGGTTCTAGCATCATATAAATAAAGGATCGAAATTAATAGTTATTGTATTGAAATCGGCGTGAGTCGAAGAATTTACACTCTATTACTACATACTATGATTAAGATAGAACCATATATACCTATAGAACCATAATTATAGAACCATATGACCATAAATTTGTCTCCTGGCAGGTTCCAGGACATTTTTACATGGCAAATGGCAGTTTCCAGGACATTTGGCAGTTTCCAGGACTGTCCTGGAAGACATA
>JAPYZR010003605.1:0-18658 GCA_030522945.1 Trichopria nigra
GGTGATTTTCGTGATTTTTTTTTTTAAGGAAAGAAACAAGCAATCATCCTGGTATTATGAGTATATTTCAAGATGGCATCGAAGATGATACAAAAATTTGTTATGAAAAAATATCACTAAATGGCGGACTTTTGCCGTTTTCGGCGGTTTTTATAAAATAGCGGCCTAGATGCGGCCGAGCGCCTATTTTTATTTTCATATTCGTAATTAGGAGGCGAAAATACATCCAATGTACCTTGTCGATTTTTCGATTTCGAACAGGTACATCATCCGAAGGTATACCTAAACATGAATGAAATATTTATTATATATAAAAAATATAGCAATTGATAAAGACACTCTGAATATGAAGCAACAAAGTATGTATCGGCATAAACTATAGCAACAAAATATTATACGGCATTAAAAGCTTAAAAAATGTAATTATAAAATTTACCAAAAGTAATAAAAGTGAAGAAATATGGAGAGTTTGCAAAAAGCGCGAATGTCGATAAGAACAATGAAATTTCAAAACTTACATTAATCTACAAAAACAATAATTATACATAAAATTTCGAAAAATTAAATAATAGTTTACGAAAGATAATAACGAAGTAAAACATTGGAAAATTTGAGTTGACGAAAAGCCGGTTAAATGGAGACTAAGAAAAGACGACGCAATTAAAACTAGGATAAAAACGAATGAAAAAAGATGAAAATCGTAATAAAAGTCAGAAAACATGGAGAAAATAAAGAATAAATATTGCTAAATTCTGATAAAATTCTGAAAAATGCAAAAAAAAAATTATTCTAAATGTTTATACCGTAAAGTAAAATAAAATATGAACAAAAGTTGGTAGGAACCGCTATATTGTAAAGAAATTAAAATTCATCAGTTATTTAATAATAGGCATAATATAGGTAGTTAATTTTTCTTCTATTTTGTAATTGTTTTTTACTAAATGGATTTCTTATTATTTAATACTTATTTATTTAAAGTGACGCAATTTTATATGTATATAAAAATAAAAAAAAAAAAAACAAAAAAAAAACAGGTAAGATTTATATTTTTTGTTAAATAGACAAAGTTTATGTACTACAATAAACAATAGAGTTAGTCATAACTTTTAGGAAACCTTTTTATAGGAATATTTAATCGATTTTTTATTTAGTATTGTAGATTGTATTTTATGATATTTTTTAAACGAACCTTTTTGTTTCTATATCATACATTACACACTCTATTCAATAATTTTGTATGTTTACAATTTGTTTATTTCATTTTTATTGATAATACAAACTTTCTGAAGAGGGCCGTTATTATGGGCTTCTGTATTATAACTCAGTCTGAGTTCAAAAATCAATTTTATTAATAAATAAACCATCTAAATCTGTTGTAGAATTGAAAAAAAAAATGAATTTAGTAGAATCGATGACAAATATATGAAGAATAAATAAATGTTACTTATATTTTATTTGGAGGGTAGTTATTATCAGAATAACTTTTCTTAATATTCGCACTAATCCACATTTTTCTGTGCATACAGCAGCTATATTATGGCAATTGTAATGTCTTTTAATAATTTTGAATGAATCAAAATATTATCATTTATCTTTAAAAAATGTTCAAATCACATATTATTAACTTAGCCTCAAAATAAATGACCAATTCAGCATTATTATATTACAATATTTGGAATGTTATATATTAATATTACAAATGAAGAGTATGAAATACATGAAAAGGTTGATTTCATATTTATTCTCCAATTCTTTCTCCATTATTAAATATATAAAAGTGAAAGTATAAAAAAAGAATCTTGAATTTTAATGCTGCGAAGGTATTCATTTTACATCCTTAAATTATCGCTTATTAACTATATAAAATAATATGTAATTAGTAATTATACATTTCATTTTCTTAAAAATAATATCGCTTACATTAAAACATTATTATCGTTTCTACATGGTTATGGAAATATTGGCTAAACTAAGTGTTATTTACAATTTAAACGTTCTTGTTAGGATAATGACGAGCATGGCTAAAAGTCATTGTGAAGGGGCATTAAAGTCCTCCAATTCAATTACCCCATAGTCTGAAGGAGACTTTGCAGGCACATTAATACTGTATCTACTTTTAAATTCATATATATATATATAAGCTTTGAATCGCAATCAGCAGAGATTGAAAGTTGGCCGAAATGAGTGCAAAAAGTACTCTTTGAGTCCTCATATACGTCGACTTCTGAGCTCCATTCTCGTCAGATTTGAACAGTACACTTAAAAAATAAACTGAGAAGTCGACATATAGTATGACTTAAAGAGTTCTTTTTGTTCTCATTCTGTATAGCTTTTTACTTATGCTAATTAGGATACATCCAATTTCGACATTGACTTCGCACAATCATTAAAATTGTAGTGCAAGTACGTTACAAATTTTTTTTTTTTTTTTATATATAATTTCTATTATTTTTTTATTCTAGTAAATTTCTTATAATTTTTAATTATTGTGACAATTAGGCAATAACATGCATTCATTTCGCTGATTAGTTTCTCCTACTTTTTAAATAATATATATTTAGACTAAACGTATTTCGACTAAACGTATTTATACTTTTAGGAGTCGTTTGCAACATATTCATATAATATGTAATTTAATATTAACCTAATGAAAATAAATGAATTATTTTTTGAAGTTTATTGCATTTTGAATTTGATGCGCACCATGGATATTCGCAGTTTTGTTTTTCGTACACTTTTCATATGCACTGTAATTAAATGTACAATTAATCGTTGCATGAATTAATGTGCGCATGCATCAATTGCGATTGTACAAATAATTGTACAAGTGTAATATACAAATATAGTATGGTCGATACAGTTTTTACAAATATTTTGGATAGATGATTTAAAATTTCTAGAACATTGATTTAAACAAAAAATAACGAAAAAAACAGTGAATAATATAAATTTTCATTATTCCCTAAATTTAACATTTTATTCAAATGACTGTGTTTCTATAAAATTGAACCTCCAAAAATTTCTATAACGCTTAAGTTCGTAACTTGTTTTCGACGTTTTTTGTGCACGAAATAAAATCGAATAAAACCAAAATCTTTTTAAATACGTTTTACATTTTTAACATATTGTATAAAATTCGACGTATTTTACATTTCGCATTATGAAGATATTCGTAACAACTGACATTTAAAAATGGATTTTGTAATTATTACATCAAGTAAATACGTAAGCAATATGGATATGTCCGTTTTCAGTGCGCAAAGTAAAATTTTACACTCGCTGGACAAAGGCTTGTGTAAAGTGAAAGAAATAGCGTATAAAATAAAAAAGGATTTGCGTAAAAAAGTCACATTATACGTTAAGATTGTTTATTTTTTAATTTACTTTGATTAACAATCATCTAACAATCATTTAAGAAAGTATATTCTCAATTTAAGAGAAAAAGATGAAAATATATATCAAAATAAAAGGTATACAAAGTAGGCTCTAATGGTTCATTGTTATCGAATATTTTGTAATGCATTTTAAATGAGTTTTTTCTGAATATTATTAATCATGTCCAGATACGAACTGAATTCATTTTATTACTAGAGCATAATTTTCAAATGAAAAATTAATAAATAAAAACAAAAATATTTATAGACTATAAATCAAATATAAAATAAATATCAAATAATATCAAATATCAAATAAATTAAATAATCGCTCAATATAAACATTTTAGACGCTTATATACATTACGGTCCAATGGCCTTTGAAATTTTGTACGAGACTCGGACGAAATTACGACGACATTCTTATATTTTTTTCATCAATTTTCTCCCATTATTCGTGCGCACGTTACATCTGCCATGTCAGTCATACGTATTGTTTATAAATTTAAAGTAAACAATTATTTGTACTAATGTTGTACGTTTACGTTCGAAATTATCGATTTTTAATGTGTTGAAGGAACAACAGTAAATCAATTTAAAAATAATCTCCATTTATAAAGATACGTAAAAATGTATCGAATTTAAGATAACGTATTTTTTTTTCGTTTAATAAATAATCTACTATTTATTTCGATTTAGATGGCGCTTTTTCTCCGAACGGTGGAAGATATTCTCTTCGTTGTTCTTCCATTTTCAAAAAATCTTCTTCTCTCATATTCTTTCCAGCAATAGCGATCGAGCCCGCCAATTCTCGATTAGCACCTGGAAATCCATTTCCGAGACCTTTAGTGAGGCCTCCGGTAGGTCTCGTCCCCAAAGTTCGCCTCTCGAACCTTTCGTTATTCCCAAAGTCCGAGTAATCGTCGAATACTTCCGACTCGGGGTATTTCAGATGGTCTAAAGAGCGACTTTGCGCATTTTTAAAGGATGGAGAATCACTAGTCGATAAATCGCCGTCGAATCCGTGTCTCTTCAAGTCCGCGCTGTCAACTTCCCATTGGCGTTTTCTGTCAACGTCGGTGTCGACTGGATTACGTCGGCCATCTTTGATCGCCGATATAAATTCCGTTACTAGCTTCGCTTCGTCTTCATCTCCTTCGAATTGGAATTCCTTAAGTGCGCCTTCTATCTCGGCATCGTAGGAATTCGTGTCATAATTGACATTTTGATAGCCGTTGTACTTGAGAAAGTCGTGCGATACCAGACCATCATTCACGAAGGCACCCGAATATTTAGCGATGTCCGATTGACGATCCGTTGATTTCTGAAGCTTATTAGTGAATTCGTTCTTAATGAAACCTCTCGGTAAAACATTGAATCTGTTGCCGCGATTGTCAGTTTTACTATTTTGCGCGATTTGATGTGGTTGCTTCGTTGTACTGGTATGTTTTACGTTGACTTCCTTCCTAAGTGTATTGTAGTGAGGTCTGACAGTACTGAACAATTTGAAATTGTGGGACTGAATGTTTTGCTTTTTTTGTTCTTGTGGAATAACCTGATTTTCCGGTCTGATGGTACTGTAAGATGCTGCATTCGGAGGGTGAGAACTACGATTGATTTCGTTCTGCCTTGATACATAGATTTCCGGCCTGCTCGTGCTGTATGATCCTGTGTCGTGGGAATATATATTGGTTATCTCTTCACGCCTCACATCGTGGTTTTCCGGTCCTCCAGTGGTGTAGGGTATCACAGTACTGAACGGCCCGACTTCATGGGGTGGATTACTGTGATTTATCACTTGCGTCACGGATTCGTAAGGTTTATATTGTTGAGGTGTGACATTTTCATCCGTTCTGTAATCTGGTTGTTCGAAGCCGTCATTCCTTTGCGCCTTATCGGTGATATTAACCGGTCTATTTTCATGGTCGAGTTTCTTTTCCTGCTCATGGTGAAAATTGGACGCTTTGTGTTTGTCGTGATTTCCAAAGGGCTGGAAATTGGAATTCTTATTTTCTACGAAATTATGCCGCGCTTGTTGAACAGTACTCGGACTCGAGCTTCTGTAATTAGTAACGTGTGAGGAGTCGCGAGTTGATTGGACGTAATTTGTCGGAGTAGTATATCGCAGGCCGTCATTAATTCTTCCTTTGGAATTCGATGGGAATTTCGTCGAGGATTCGATTAGTCGCAAATTCTCGAAAGTCTTTTCGTTCGTTTCTCCAGCTTTGTTGTCAGAAAAGGAATTTTGACGTCTGTACGGCGAGTTTCTCGCGTCTCCGGTACTGGCCAATGAAAGGTCCGAGTTTTTGCTTACCGAGTATCCTTTATCTTTACTTTCGCTCAAAGCGTTGCCGTTGTAATACTGATGCTGGGCTTGATTTTTCACATTGACATCTGGCTGCTCTGTGAGAGGTTCGGCATCGGCTTCCGGATTATTCAAGATTTCGTTCAATGCGTAAAGATCGAGCGCGTTGTTGCAGTCGAAATCGTACCACCAATCGCAAACCAGGTGCTTTTGATTGAAGATGCTTCCGCTTGGGCAAAGAAACGAACTCTTGATATTACCGGTATTGCAAACGTGGAATACCTGTAAAATACATATGACCATGTTAGAAGAAGCAAACTTATATATATATATACTTGGCCGCAAGTAAGTCGCGTTTTATAAATCATATATAAGATCATTGAACTTTGTCTAAAGAACAATGAAGAAACCGAAGGTCAAGGAAATGCGACTTCGAGCACGTTTGATTAGCGTCATTGTTATTTTCAATTACGTTCATTTTGAACGATTCGCGTGGCATACGGCAGCCTAAGTGTAAAATCGTGTTTAGTCTAATCACCTGACATCTCGTTTCGACATCAGCGTAATATCCTCCAGGCGTCTTTTCCGTGCAGCTAAACGACGTTTCTGGAATGCTACTAAGGTTCGGATAGTCCCTGCCGGGCACTCCTGGAACCGACTGCTGCCAGCCTAATCCGTGATTCATCAAACCGGAACCGACTTCGTTTAGTTCCGACGTAATTTTGATCTCGTTGCTCCTCGCATCCTGGCCTTCCAACTGTAAAAAGGAAGAAAGAAGATGATTCTTCATAGAAGAATAAATTAAAAACTAACTTATGTGTCGCATTGTTATAGATATAAATTTATATATCATGTTATAGACATGATGGTACTAAAGTTATTTCTCGTGTGCTAAATTAATTTTCAAACATCAAGATTTCATTTAGTTGCACAGAGACAGTTTTTGCCGAGAATCTAGTACAACGACAGAGCTACAAGTAAACGAAACGACAACTGTCCGTGAGATGAAGATCTCTTCCAATAAACCCTCGCGGTAATTGCAACTTAAAGGTGCAGCGCAATTAAAGATGCGTGATAAGGGCTGTGGATTTTACAGCAATACCCCCCCAGCGATGTCCGCGAAGAGATTGCTGAATCGTGCGATCGAGCACCGGCGGCAAGAATGAGACTTTTCTCGAAGCGCACGATAACAATTAGCATTGGGCTTTGAAAGAGGGTAGACAAATCGAGAAATTCCCCGCAGCGAGTAGGACAAACGATTACGCTGCAATTATCGGGAAAATCTCTCTAGTTACGCGCGGTTAATTAATTAGGATCTTAACGGGCATTAAGTCGGAGAAGAGGCGTACGCAGGTAGTCTTGTAGAAAGTTCGATTCACGATATATATGTTCCACATTTCTACAAATATTGCGTCACGTATCGTCATCGTGTATATATATAGGGACCCTCTCTCGTCGGCGCGCGAAGAGCGCAATACTTAACGTTCCGCGTTACCGGCCTCTTATGCAACTTCACATATCCGAAGTAGCAAGTAAGATGGTCTTAAATCATTCCGACGCACGATCCTAGCAAAGACAATTGTGATCGATGAGAATGAAATAAACGAATGAGAAAGAATCGACTCGCGACGGTCTCATCGCTAACGGTGCCGTATACAAAACGCTTGAATATTATTATTAGCGGTATATATATATTATATTACGATAGTATTAGCGCATCCAATGCTTTCTGATATACGTGCGGAAGAAATGGCAACTTAAATGTCATAAATCAGTATTTTTAATTAAATGATTATATGATGGACGTGCTTGGCACGTCGAGACACTCTTCCTGTCACTTTTTCACTGGATCGACATTCGAGTTCCTCGTGTTTACTACTACATATATATGTGCGATTCAATCGAAGTTATTATCATCAGTCTCATCCGAGGTCTGAAAGTCTTCCGAAGCTTTTGACGAATGATTTCAGTAATGGATGTGCGGTGAAAATTTGTTAACGATACTTCACATGAGTTTTACGTGATATTGGGGTAAAAGTGTAAAATTTGAAATAATTGCTAATTTTTATAATTTCTTGATAATTGGTATGCTTAAAAATGTAAAATAGCATTTTTAAAAGATTAAAGCGCCCACTTTTTATAAAGGAGTGACTCTATTTTCATTTTAACCCATTAACGCCCGAGAGATTATAATTTTTTTGTTCTATATTTGAATGATTATTTTATACAGACGAAAGCTTCCAACAATTTTGACGTAAGTCCGCGCGTATACCAAAGTTTTCGAGGATGTTTTTCAAAACTTCGTAGTCAGAATTGAGTTTTATCCATCAGGAAATCCAATATGGCGACAATATTTGAAAAAATTACTACAAAATTTCGAAATATTTATTTTTAACCATTTTTTTCGATCGTTTACAATATTGGAATTATATTGAAACCAATAAAATAGTTCAATTTTAAGGGAAAGTATAATTTTTTACTTCATTTCACTATAACGTTTCCAAAATGGCAGAAATGTTAAACAATTCTATGAAATGTGAATATTTTAAAAATATTTACTCATAACTGAAGATATTTTGTGAAAATGATTGCTTTGTGCTTTTGGGTCACTGACTATGAATCTGTTATCCGATTTTCGAGATTTTAGAGATGTTCCTCTAGTCATGGTATTTTTTTGAGAATTATTTTAGGTTTTCTCAAATACTTTGAAAAAGTGGTTAAAAAGTACGTCTTTTAAGCTTTTTCAGACAATCAACATTTTTCTACGTTATTTACGGTAAGTTTCATGTTTATGGATTGTCTCCTGATCTGATCTTTATTTCTAATATCATTTTGTGTACCTACAAGTTTCACCACCGTGTCAAGGTGGCGTCGATGAAGTTTTTATTTTGTTTCTTGTTTTTGAACTTATATAATCTTTTAAAAAAAAAAAATCAATTAATTATAGGATCATGTGATAAAAAATTCATCAAGATCGGTTGAAAATGATTGAATTTGTCGAATTTTAAAAGCATGAAGTTACTTTAATCGAATAACAGTTAATTTCGATTGTTATGAGTAAATATTTTTAAAGAATTTCATAATATCGACGAAATTTCTGAGTCGTTGCAGTGAAACGGGGTAAAAATTACAATTGCTCGAAAAAATAAAATTGAAAGAAACAAATATTTTCTTAATTTTAGGATATTTTTCTCAATTTTGTCGCCATATTGAATGTCCTACTAGGTGAAATTCAATTTTAACCACGGAATCTTGAAGAGTGACCCAGAAACATTGGAATATAAGACTGATGTCGAAATTATTCGAAGCTTCCTTCGTTACTAAAATAATCGTCCACGAATGACAAATAATTATGAACTCTTGGCGATTAGAATGTAAGAAATGTAATGAGAATGGAAATGGCGTTTATTTTTCTCAGTATATAACACTTTTAGAGAAATGAACTAATTTTTACAAAATGTATGACAAAATACATCATTTTTTTCGAGTTTTGCAATTTTATAAATATAGCTAGCACTTGTGCTTTATATATTCTGATTTTTTCAACTCGAAAGCTTTGAAATTCAAAAATTATAGAATTATAAAATTAAAAATATTAGAGTAATAAAATTATGGACGATTTATTAGTTAATATTATGCTATATTATACTTAGTACACAAGCATTTATGTAATTTCACAACGGCATGTATGCAAAACGCCAATTAATTTTAATCGTGCGATTGACGTTTACTCAAAACAAAAGCTTAAAATAGAAAATGTGCTTTCAAAGTGGAACATCTAAAGATATCGTAAACTAAGTGTTTTCAGCTTTTGAAATGATAATGACATTGGCATAAAATAAATGTTGATGTTTAAGGCATTCGGTATACTTGAAACCACGTACAATGCGAAATCATCTTAATTCGACGAATCATTAAAAGATCTGCAATAGCCATCATTCGAAAGCCGCAATAAATCAGACTCGATCTCCAGGGGCAATATCGTCTCGTGATCCATGCGAACCTTCGATCCATTTCTCGCTTTGAAATACAATCGAATCTTTTTTTCCGCCTATTTGGTAAAACGACCATTTAATGACATTTTTTATACCTTCATATACTTGCTGCCATATCTTTCGAATTCTCGGGCGCACATGTTATTGCGCTTCCGCGTTAATTCTAAGGGCATTCTATAGGTTTTTTACCGACTTTGCAGAGATAATTTATTCCTGAACTTTCTCTTCTAATTCTCGTCAAATTGCGGTGAAATTGTCAATAATGATATTTAATTTCCGTAACCTATTCAATTTTAGCGTTAGCCTTTACATCGTTAACAGAAATGTGCAGTAATTGACAATTTTGCTTATAATTCAATTAGCGAAGCCTGCCTTCATGGTGTTTTTTTTTACATCAGAACTATAAACTTGTATTTATCTGGAATATTTGTAAACTTTGTTTATAAATATAAAAACATATTGCTAAATCACACACATGAACATAAATATAAACAATAATAAACAATAAACAAGTTTTAATCTCGACTTTGTCTTTCGACGTTTAAGAAGCTTCTCTTTTATCGAATTACATTTTTAATTGCATATTGAAATATTTGGAAACTTTCACATTAAGTCGTAACTAAAAAAATGTCAAACATTTCCCGTGCACTCTCCTAATGTAGAGCACTCGTTATTTGTTAGAAAGCTTATCTCCGGAGTTTTCTTTCTTTTTCGCAGATCACTCCTTTTCCTGTACATACCTTAAAAAAAGCGGTTACATTGTCACTTACCGATTCCGTGGAAGCGGTTACGAAGAAAGCAGCTACTGCGATTACAGTTGCGATGTTTGACGCAATCATTGTCTTATTAGGCTGAAAACAATGAAGGAATAATTAAAAACTTGCATGCATAATGAAAAACTGGCAAGAATGTATTTTTTTTCTTCATGCAACAAACTTGAGCCAGCCATCTCAACGAAGCTTCTGTTTATCTCGAAGCTAAGCGTTAAGTGGTTAACTTTTATGACGATAAACATGTAATAATTTTATTTTAAGGAAGTTCTAAGGTAGAACAGTTACCGACGTAATCTCGCGACAAGAAAAGTGTAAATAAAAAGTGACCGAAACGTTTTTCCAAACTTTAGGCTTCAGAAGGGTGAATCTGCATAATAATCCTCGCAAAATATCGCTCTAATAGGCTCAAAATTAAACGAGTGTATTAAACGTTTCTATCCTGTCTTATTTATACCTTTCCTGTTTTGAGGTTAGGTCGGTAACTGTTCTACTTTAGAACCCCCTTCGTGCTGCTGTGGGAAGTTCGATTTTTCGCACTGGTCCTACTAACGAAAAATTATAGGAACATAGTGTTATACAAAAAATTGTAGAGCTTGTGCACTGTTCCAATTTTTACTATACTTATATTATTTTACTATTTAGTAGCAACGATATACTTCTAACTTTAATCGCAAAATTGCAAAATCCACAATGAAGAACACAATACTAAAAGTTTCATTCAACGATGAACAACAATCGCAGATATACTTATTTTGAAAATAAAAATTTGTTGCAATTGCAAATGTATGACAAATGATATATTCATGCTGCATGTATCCCTTACGTACTGAGGCATATAGTTTTGCCAACGCGCTTTGTAAAAGTTTCCAAAAGATAGCGTGAAAGTTTCAGGATCTTTAAAGTATAATGCATGCTAAAATATACGAGAGCGAGCGTTACAAGTAATACAACAAATACGATTTCTTGCATTTCAAAGATTTAAGGTAATCTTAAAGTATTATTATGTAAAATGTTTCATGCTCTATTTTTCACGGAAAATATAAAGCGAAATAAAACGAAAAAAAAACAATAGTCTTAGTGTAATTAAACTGTATAAAGATTTCGAAATAAGTATAAATATACAAATAATGGGCACAATAACAATATGATCTAATGTTTTATTTAATTATAGATCAAGATACGAGCCTGTTGATGAATATTATAAAATAATGCAAACTCGAGTGTTGATCTATAAAGGACGTTTTTACTTTCAGTTTTTTTTTTTTTTTTTTACAGTCAATGAATATCACAGCCACGCAGAGAAAGTTTTTAAAATAGATTTTCTAATAGATACAAATTTTTCGAAAGGTTAAAAACCGGAAATGGACATTAACTTCCACCATGAAGATGGCACCGAAAACGTGAAAGTTCACCTGTACGCCGGCGGCGAAATGACCTTACAGCTGATTTCCCATAACCTATACGCGTAATCTCAGTCGGATGCATCGCGGATCCAAGTATGTATCAAGGTGAAATTTTCTATTTTTCACTCGGCGATCACGACGATTATATAAACAATTATACCTCATTACCACTACATATTAACGTTTAATCTTCAATGTACCTTGTATTATTATTATTATTTATTATTATATATTTATCATCTTTTATGTAAATTAATAATCCTTAATTTAAATTCTTTTGTCCAGCATTGGCAGTGAAAGGAATTATATCAATTCTAATTCTGCGTTAAATGATTTAATGAATAAAAAAACTACTGCAAATCTGTGAATAATTACTGTTTTATTTTATTTAATTAGAGTTTTATAAAACGCACGCAAAATTACATATATATAGCAGGTTTAAATGTATATTATTTCATGCAAATTGAAGTTTAGTCGAGGTATAAAGAAAATTGGAACCATACATATAGTTGAATACAATTACACGTCAAAATATAGCATTACTAAAATAGCTAATAATTATGCTATTTAAAGACAGTACTAATCTCTATAATTTGTTAACATTAAAAATTGCTGAACGATTAAACCGTTGCTGTACTTTTTCATTATTTTATATTTCATTTACGTTATTAACACTATTCATGAACTTCTTTGTTTTCCTTAGGATGCTCAATTATTTTTTTATTCTTTCATTTTTTTTTTTTTTTTTTTTGTTTCTCAAACCAACACCGTAAAAAAGAAATGGTCGTGCAAACCCAAAGAATGGTTGTGCTAACTGTCTAGTATGGTTGTACCAACAATACTTTTTTTCGTGTGCGCATATTCTACATTATAACTATACCTATATGAAAGATCAATGAAAAAAATATTTTTTGTCAAAAAATTCATCGATTTTAGATCATAAAATCGTTAAATTTCAACTTATTCGCAATAAGTTCACGTACTTTCCTAACTTTTCATATGTAATTTCAAAGCAATTTATATTATTTTCCTAGGTTGAAAATTGTGACATATGCATTTACGCCCTTGGAGAATGACGAAGAAAGGACGCTTTCTCCATTGCTCAGGACATTTGTTATTAATATGACTAAAAAGAAAAATTGTTAGTGATGAAAAAGAAAATGGATTCAAAAATATCGTTTTGTCTTCTTTAAAAAAATTGTCAAAAATTACTCTTGATTAATCTAGAGCCATTGATCTAGAGCCATTGATCTAGAGTTTAAAATAAAATTGTATTTCAAACTAAATGGTTACATTTCATTTATTTAAAAATGTATAAAAAAGTTATGTATTTTTAAAAATTTGATTCATTATATTTAATTCAATTTCAATATAATATATGTAAATATTTGTTATCCCTTTTTTTCATAATTAATAAAATACGTATTTTTTTGTTTGTATTTAGGATCTATAACAATTCTTAATCTTATGGTCCTCTTCAGAATTCATTTTAATGTAATATATATCAAATTATACGCAGATTATACAATAATTATACAAATTAAAGAAAATCTATAAAAGTTATACAAAAAAAAAATGTTACTAAACGGATAAAATAAATGTATAATAGAAGCAATTTGTAGTTTACAAAATAATAATATATACATCTATAATTTTGATTAATTGTCATAGATTCTAAATACAAACAAAAAAGAAACGTTCTATTCGCTATTTTGACCCGCCGGGCGTAAAATTCAATTTTACACCTCCTTTTTCGGGCGTAAAATGAAAACAATATTTCAAATAATAATGTCAAAAAATAATTTTTGTATTTCATGCGTTAAGACCTAATTGAGTAAGGCGTTCTTTCTTCGATTGAAAAATTTAGAATTTGTATCGTATATACTTATGTACGAATGGTGCTAAGAGATAATGATTCCCTGGTAGAAATGAAAACATTTCTTAGCCAATTCTTAGACAGTTCAGATATTTACCATGTTAAAGGCATAGGAGAAATGGATAGTGTAAGAAAAGAAAGAATTCAATAAGAAAGGAGACTTTAAGAGGGTCGTACAAACATATAAGTATACAAATGACTTATTAACACCGATATATTTTATACATGTAAATATACACATATCTATAAGAACAATGTAGAAACACCGATATATATTTGTATTTCCATAAATATGTATATATAAATGATGCATAAACTCCGATATATTTTATGCATGCAAAAATGTATACATATATATATATATATAAGGTTAATGTACGAACACCGATCGATTTTATATATACAATAAAATACAAGTATATATACAAATGACTTATTAACATCGATAAATTTGTATTTGAATACATATGTATAAAAATGATGTATAAACTACCGATAGGTTTTATGCACGCAATTGTATACATATATGAAATTGTCAATAAAATAGATTAATGAATTTGATGTATTGTGTCGGAAAATATCTCACAATAAAACACTGGAAGAATTAGTATAATTTTCATTTTTTGACACATTTTGTTACCTCAACAGGAGCCCATGTTAGAATAAGCAATAAATTGTGAAAATTTAATAGTTGTATGAATATCAGCCTTGCACCAATGTAAAGTGCCGTTACGTATATATACCCGGTAAACGAAAAAGGAATGAAGAGTCAGAAATTATCAGAAATTGGATTGAAAATGATAGAGAACGATTCGCTTTCATGAATGTGAATCCTTCTTCGTTTACTGGGTATCTTTCTTCACATATATATATATATATATATATATATATATATATATATATATAATCGTTCATTGTGTGTATTTTAGTGCGTTGAAAATAGACTCTGATATATATATATATATATATATACTCGTGAAACTTTTTCCAGTCTCCTGTAATACGCGGCACTAATTATAAAATATCATTAACAAAAAATTAGAATTATCGCTAGAAGTAGATTTGAATTTTCTGTACCCTATATATACACGTAAATACAATAGCTACTACTTACAAATGTCAGAGACGAAATCGCACGCTCTCACGCATTAAGTTTATCCAGGGGTGTCTCAAGGTGCTGAAATGGAATCGCTGCGAAGAATCGATTGACAATTATATACACGTAATTAAAAAAGAATCCGAAAACACTGGTACTGCGTAAACAATCACGACTCGTTAACAAACTTAAAAAAAAAATTAACGTCAAAGAACCGTAACTTCTTGATTCACTATATCGCGCGAAAACTTCCGCGACATCCACACTTCTATCTCTTCTGCAGCAGAAAGAGGAACTCTTCGTGACGATTCAGGATGGCACGCGGGAAGTCTTCAGCACCGGCACGTAGAGATACATGTGATGCTGTCTCGGCTAGGTTACGGGCGAGAGTGAGAGCGAGTGGCCGTTTTCTCGATCGCGTTCCTGCGGAAGATCGACGGGATCGCGATCTCGCTTTTCGGCCGATACGGAAAGCGCGAGCGAAGCGAGCATTCACTACCGCGCGCAGGATGAGGATCTGCCGGGTCATTACGTTCACAATATGCGTTTATATATAGTAACGTCCCCACCGGCGCTTCGCTCACTTATATGTATACCTTTATTATCGGCGATTTTTTTTCTGTTAACTGCTGCATGCTTCGATTTCCTTACGGTCAACTGAAAGGGAAACGGTCGCCGCTTCTTCCGAACTCGAGAGATCCACGATCCACCTATACGTGCATATACTTCGCGAGGTGAATAGTAGGTTGAAAGTGTGAATTCTTAAGTTCTATTCGTTATCAGACATACCTCATATCAAATTATATAAAAACACTGAAAATTTGTATGTATGTACAAGCATAGTTATAAATGATGTATAAACACCGATATAGATTTGCGTGTTTACCTATATATAAAACCTATACATAAAACACATGAATTCTCATATAAAAAAAAATATTCATGTAATTATTTATGCCATATTTGTATGCATACAAGTGCGTGTGTACATACAAACGTATACATATCTATAAGGACAATCTGAAAACAACGATAGATTTTATATGTACAATAACATAAGACTTATTAACACCGATATATTTGTATTTCTATAAATATGTACATATAAATAATGTATAAACTCCGATATCTTGCATGCGTGCCAATTTATACATATCTATAAGGCTAATTCAGAGACACCGATAGATTTTATATGTGCAGATACATAAGTGTACAAATGATTTATTAGCACCGATATATTTAAATTTACTTACATATGTATAAAAATTATGTATAAATTACCGATAGATTTTATGCACGCAAATGTACATTTGCAGTGCAGAAGACTAATGTAGAAACACCGATAGATTTTATATATACAAACATAATAATATGCAAATTCCTTATTAACACCGATATATTTGTATGCATACGTGCATATAAAAAATTATAAATAAACACTGGTAGATTTGACTGTATACATATCTATAAGGCTATTATTGTCGAAACACCGATATATTTTTTTAAACAAACGTACGGTTATACAATTTGTATTTGCATATACAGGTATAAAAATGATGTATAAACTACCGATAGATTTAATGCATGCAAATGTATATATATTATTTATAAGGCTAATGTAGAAACAACGATAGATTCTTCTTATGTACACGGATAGATACTTTCTATGTCCAAATATATGTATTCAAATGACTTATATTTTTATATTTCCATAAATATTTATATTAATTATGTATATACTGCCGATAGATTGTATAGGCACGCAAATGTGTACATATCTATAATGCCACCGCAGAAACACCGATATATTTGTATGTGCTTACATATGTATAAAAATGATGTATGAACTCCGATATATTTTATGCGTGAAAATGTATTCATATGCATAAGACTAATGTAGAAACATCGATAGCTTTTATATTCGCAAACATAAGTATACAAATGTCTTATTATCATCGATATATTTGTATTTGAACACATATGTATAAAAATGATGTATAAACTCCGATATATTTATATTTCCATGCATATTTACAAAAACAGTGGATAAACTGCCGATAGATTTTATATAAACACCGATAGGTTTTCTAAGTACAAACATATGTATACAAATTACTTCTCTTAGCATATATATTTAAATTTGCTCACATATACGTATAGAAATGATGTATAAACTACTGATAGATTTGAAGCATGCAAATATATGAACCAGTACGACGAATATTAACACCGATAGATTTACATTTAATATGGGCCATTCAATTTAAGATTTTTGTTTAGCATTGTTTTTGAAGAGATCAAATAACAAAAACCTTATAATCAAATCTAGGCGATATATAGCCATTTGCAAGCGGTACAGTTTGCGTACCCTACAAGTCAGCTGTATAAAAATTCATGGTTTTGAAACATGGCAACTTTAAAACAATATAAATGTAACGTTTTACAATGCCTTAAATAATATTGTGTAAAATAATTTTTGTGAAGTAACGTTTTGAATTAACCGCCAACATTTGGCATATATAATACCGTTTATTTATTCAATTTATAAATATTCATTTAACTTGAATTATAAGCAACTTATTTTAATCAGCTCGCAGCATCATTTAAATATTAATGGCACTGGCGTGTAATTTACATGCGGAGAGTCTGATTTCCGGTTGATAAAAGAAATTAAGGCGAGCGAACATCTTCTTCCGTGCTCGTATAATGAGTGAACAAACGCGCTTTCGGAGTACCACAGATTTTATGTAAGTTCATTATTTACCGATGCAATTAAACCCCTGCCTAATTACGAGAGAACTTTATTGTGTGCTAATCATTTACTATATATTGATTATGTCAATAATTAATGTTAAATAACAAAGATCTATATATACAACTAAAAAGTCATGACATAAAGAAAGTCTCGATTGCTATCGAAAAAAACTCTTTCAGCTTTACTAAACTTATATACTTAGTCACGTCGACTATGATAATTGCACTTTTCAATCTGTGTAACTCAGTCAGGATTATCAAATCTAGCAACCCAGCAAACGAGAATACGGATTAGAATGAATTAAAAAATCGCAGTTTCTAATTCGTTTCCTTTCCCAGATCCTACTCAAATAAACTGTTGCATTTTCGTTATAATGCGATACGGAATGTTATTATATACATCGATGCAATTCGGAACAATGTGTTCATTATTTTCTTAGACAGATGGCGTTACAAACAGTGTCTTATTAGAGATCCTCATAGGGAGAGATGTGCAGATCGTTGACGATCGCTGATTGGCTACCGATTTTTTGCACCAAAAACGGAAGTGACAGTGACAGCAAGTTACAAAATAAACCATTAATTGAAGTTTTTTTAAATTATATTTTGAAAATAGGTAAGTACTAATATGACTATAATTATGTTGTTTAATTATAACGTATTGGAAGGACATATAAATGCTAGTACATGTCATATTCATTTAACCTAACCTATATAAGTAAATGTAAACATCATATATGATAGCTTAAGATATTGTACAATTCGCACCACATATATTGTTATATTTTGTTCTAAAAATATGTGTAATGAAGTTTTAACATATTATTATTCTGTAGTCTGAGTAGTCTGCGCATACAAAAATTCAATTGACGTAATAAGGTTAAATTTTATTTACACTGATTCACATAGTTAACGTATTACACTGATTCCATTGATTCTCACATATTCACATTATTTAATGTGTGCAGTTTGTTAATTTTATAAACTTATTATCGCATCAATTAATTTTATTTTCATTTTTCATGCATTGCAAGAAAAATGCCTGGATGTAGTGCGGGTTATTGCACAAATTCCATTGCCAA
>JAPYZR010003606.1:0-27019 GCA_030522945.1 Trichopria nigra
AAGTCCTATCTCGCACGCACGATTTACCAACAAAAAACGTCAATATCGAGAGTATCACCATACAAACAAACTACTAGTCTGACAAAACGCACAACGCTCGAGGGTCAGGAAAGGTATATGCACAATATAGATATAGATTTATGCCCATATATCTGTTGCATTATTTCAGTCATCCTATTATTCGTGCATCATTATTATTAGAGCCGAATATAACTTATTTCTAAAAATTCGTTCTAAAAATCTATTATAACATTTGAGACGATTCTTACTACTCCACTCTATTTACTATTAAAGTCTCTCTCTTTTTTGGGGAATATTGGAGTATATTGATATGCGAATGATGTAAACGTGTTACATCTTATTAACATTCTTTAGCATATTTATCATTTTTTGTTATTATATTTTATTCTAATACTATTGCTTTTATCAGCCTCTGTAAAAAATTAGTCGCTATGATTTTAACAACATTCTTTGGATACATTAACTTGGATAGATTTCAATAACTTTTTTTATAAAAATAATTTTTTATAATGATTTTTAATAACTTCAATAAAATGTTGGTTGGTCGAGTTTTTGTTATCAATGATTGAATTACCATCATCATCTGTAATGTTCCAATTTAACGTTATACTGCAAGATGTCAGATTTTTGATCATAATGAATTTATTATTTTTTGTTATATTTTCAAAATCAATTTATGCTTTCACCTGCGAAGTACTTTCTCGAATTTTTGCTATTGATAAAACTTATTGTAAATTTGAAATTACATTAAAACAATAAATGCCAATTAAATTGAAGATTATTAACATTATTTGCAGAAATGGTCAAAAAATACTGCCGCTAAGATATTATATATAGGTATTTAATTTCAAAATTAATCGTTGAAAAGTTGGAGGACGAAAACTTCCCGAGTTTGCTAAATTGCATTTGATAATCTTGAAAGTTAAAATGCAGTTTCGCGCACGAATTTTCATCACTGAGTTGTCCATTATCATCACGATACGATTACGAGACTTTCCTCATTTATAAAAATTCTACTGTCAACGAGTTCGCAGAGATTAAATCCCCTTGTGGTATTCGGCAACATTGAATGTTTTTCGTAAAATTTTTCAATTTCTTAAGATAAACTGAAGTCTTACATATTTTATTAATAATTAATAAATGAGAAAAAAAGAATGTTATAAACGAGAAGTTTGATCAATATTGACGTAATTTTCTCTACAGTTTTCAACGGTTGTCTTTTGTGTAGAAAATGAATCAAGTGTTTCTGTAAGTCTATCATTTTCAAATAAAAAATTCCTGAACTTTTCGCCGATTTTTTTCGTGTTTGAGACGCCATTTTGTATGCTTTCACCTTTATTTTCAAAATGTTAATATGCACATTTTAGAGTTCAAGTCTCGAGGACGTGATTTCCTTATTTCAAACAGGAATTCTGAAATGGTTTCAATGTGGATAAACGAGATATGAAGAAAATTTTTTTTTTGGAAATAATCATCATCAGATGTATTTTTTCACGTTTGCATTTTTCGAAAAACCTAATAAAAGAGTGTAAATGTGGAGTTTAAAGTTTAAAGTTTAAAGTTAAAAAAAAAAATTGTTTAAAGATTACGGGAAAATAATAAAATATCATATTTTTTCTTCTCGCGTATATGCGCTGTAGGAGTTATGTAAAACATAGATGAAAATTCTAATACAACATATAAATATATAAGGCACGAATTATCAAAAAATTCAGTAAATTCTACATTAAAATAATTAATAAAAATTAAAATAAAAAAAAAAAAAAAAATTAAAATAATTAATTATTTGAATACTCATTTTCTCAACTAGTGATTCAGTTGATAAAATGAATGAGAATGAAATGATAAACGAAGAAGTTAAACGAAAATTAATATAGTGTATTCAGTCTGCACGATGTAGTCATTCCGTTTTGAACAATTTTCCGAATTTTAATCGAGTATTTAAATTTAAAGAATTTTAATAACCAATTTTAACAGAACAAATCTACATTTTACTTTTCATCTGACCATTTTGTATTTTTAACAAAATAATGTTTTGTCTTTAACGTATTTGTACTATTTCTAAAACCAATTTATCCTGTTCAGAATATTACTAATTATGCGAAAAACGCTTAAGGTGGTTCTAAAGTAGAGCAGTTACCGACCTAACCTCTAAACAGGAAAAGTATAAATAAATAAGGATTGAAACATTTTTTCAAAATTCGGGCTTTGGAAGGCTGATTCTAAAATTTTGAAAAAACGTTTCCATCTCTTTTCATTCATACTTTTATGGTTGAAAAGCTCGGTTGATAACTGTTCTACGTTAGAACCACCTTTAAAGATGCTTAAAAAAATGTACGTCATATCTTAAAATCGTAAAATTTCCTTCGTCTCTTTTCAATGCAATACCTATTATAACAGCTGATTTCTCTCCCCTACCAATGCTCTTTACGAGATATGCCAACCCATTTGCTATACGGAGTGCGTTGCGGCATCGGCACCGCAACCGCGTTTATTTCGAGGAACGCTCTTGGCGTGGGTCGACCCGAGAGAATCGGGAATTTGCAAAAAGATTCGAACAAAGTGGAAGCGATACTTGCGGAAAGTCCAATCTCTCTCGCGACGTCCGGTGTGTCGCCTCGAAGGGGCATCGGGGGGCTTGGGGCGGCGCGGCGGGGGTGGCATTGGAAACTGACGATCCGGACCAAGTCGCGGCTGCGGGAGCGTAGGTTTATCTGAAATTATTACGATGGTGTCTGCGTGGTGGCCGAGCGAGTGGCCGCGCGCGACATGGTGAGCTCGGACGCTTTTGATACGTCCCAAGCTTGGCGTATAGAGCGAGTATAGTATGCCGGCCGTATAGCTCGAGATATATGAACGGGATTGCAATCATGTCCGTGTTACCCGGGAGTGTCCTGTTGGGATAATATAAATATTGTATAGTCTCCGTCGATGATGATGGCGACCCGGCTGCATTTCGCCGACCTCGTGGATGGAAGCCGAGGAAATTGCCGGTTAGCTCCAAATTGCTGAAACTCGCGTTACGTATGGAGCAAATGTAATGAATATATGCGCGCACTACTGAGGACCGTTACGGAAATATTGTCTCACTCCTGGAACTAGTTTCGGTGGAATAATAATATACATTTGTTGGTTTTGGCTGCGCAGTTTGTTTCCATTTTATCGAATAAAATGTTTAATTTTTTAACAGTGATAGTCAGGTAAAGTATTTCGACTCATACCGGAGGTTTTTCATCAAACGTCCACGTTTGACATCCTAATAAACCGAAAAATACAATAAAAAAATGCTGTGCATGATCTTGTACGTACTTATAGTACGCGGTATAGATCGCGAATGAAAATATATATAAAAAATTCAGATGGACTGTAGTTGTAAGTTGGCTCAATAAGAAACAACTCGTTACTGACTCAAAGTTTGCGTAAATGATACCGAATCTCAAGGTTATCGATTTTGTTTAAATTGACAGGAGTCGAGATATCCACAACCTTCTATAATATAATGTACCGAAATTAACGAGATGGTATCTTTCTTAGTTTATTGAGAAACATGGTGATGAATCCCTAACCTTACCTATAATTTACAGTTTTCAATTAGAATTGTTTAGAAACATTCGTAGATTGGAATGCATTGTCATCAATTGTTCCTTACAGCCATCAATACTTTAATCGCACTTACAATTAATGTATCGATAAAAGAGTCAATTGTATTCGTATTTCATACTATGTAAATTGTATAACGATATCGAAATAATTGCGCATGATTAAATAAACTTTTTAGAACTGCATTTATTTGACATTTATTTACATGTAGAAACGGAAACCAGTTATAATAAAAATAATAACGAAGTAAATAACCTAGGAATATTAATAACGCCGGCTCGGTTGGGTTATACGAGCGTTGCAATTTAACAAATAATGTAAAATATTATCAGACTCGAAAGCAGTACACAGTTCCAATTCAATATGCAATATCGTAATTTTGCCACACGTTTACTCTGCGAGCGTGTACATACATACATAACCGCCGCCCAGAAGAGAAAGACGTGGAAGAAGAGAAGAGAAATACTAAGGCAGACAGCGAAAGTACGAGGGAAGTACGGCGTCTCTTAGAATATTAGCCGATATCCTTCGCTATCGATTCCAGTATTTACGGGGACCAGGAGAAGTCCGAGCCAACGAGTGGCTAGCAGCTATAGGAGGACTCTCCTGCTATCGCTGAAGAGCAAGAAGGTTGCAGAAGAGATACGGAGCTGAGATACGGTAGAGCCAGGAAGAAGGAGACCGAAGACGGTTACTGTCTGGAAATGGCGAAACGGAGATAAAGAGCGTATAAGAAGAGAGAAGAATAGTATAAGCAGGGCTGTAAAGTACGTGGGTATTTGTATCTAATAGCCAAGCTCTCCAAGAATCTTTTTTGATATTTATTATATGTATAAAAGAACTCGAATACGATACAATCATGAATTTTTTAATATAATAAAATGCAACGAATCATGTGCATTTCATATACAGTTACATTATTTCGCATTGTTTATTGCAATGCTATTCCCCATTTTCGTAATCATTATTTTACTTAATATTGCGTGACATTGCCCGATGTCAATTCGATTATAATAAGACCGAAGTGACGATGTCATCGATCGTTACTGAGATCCCCAGTAAATTCAACGTGTACGTGTATATTGCGACAAAATATAGAAAGGTTTTAGTTCCTCCATAACAAAACAGCATTATCATGAATAAATGGCGGTAACAAAGGACCGTAAGTAAATGTACGAAACAAACAGAGGATTTCAATCGAACATCACTTCGAAAAATTGCGAACCACGCGTCAGTCCCCAGTGTCCCCTATCTCCTGGCCATGGTGGTGTCTACGGTGCAGGCGACCACGAATTATCCAACAACGGATGCTGGCAGTCGTCCCGGTCGTACGTTCTGATTTTTCCTGATCATCGGGATGCGGGATGAGCGGCTACCAAACCAGTTTTCAGTTAAACGCCGTGGCCGAAGAGCGAATGAAAACCCCGCTGTAACAACGCGAGAGGGGAGGAAGATGCAACATTACGAGCGACAGACAGCGCTGCTGAGCGAGAAAGAATGAGAGCGTGCGGTGCAGAGGGTGAAGAAAACTGTAAGCAAACGGGGGTGATGTACAGCCGAACAAACTTTTCTAATACTGCGTCGCCCATCCTGGATTACACCCGGAGATTGAAACGTATATATGTATTTGGGAACGAAATGGGCATGCCCCTCCCCGGAGACGACAACTTCTGGATTTTCTCGTTAGGCGACTTGTCGCGCGTTTCCGCCGTTGTTTCTCCTTTGTCGAGAATTATGGAGAAATCGCAACTTTCTCCAAGGGCGTTGGAAGTAATTGTAAAGATTTTTAAAATGGTCGCTGGCGGACGTAATCGAGAAACTCTTAAACCGGTGAGTGAGAAATAATGGACTCGGTTATCTTTCCTTTCCGAAAACGATGGAGTAACGCTGCAGCAATTTTTTTCATACGTATAGTTGGGCAATAATACTGATTCTGAAAAAATACATACAATTCCAGTAACTTCCTATACGCGGCTGGATTCTTTGCCAAGGAATTGTAATGAAAGTCGAGGAGATAAAAATAATCATGAAACTGCATGGGTCAATAAAGAACAAAATTCAAAATAAGGACGCGCTTTGCTTATCCAGCTCGCTCCGTTCAATCAGGCGTCATAATTATTTTCAGTCACGAAATCCGAGTAACATTCCGACATTCGCATTGACTGCAAATCGTGGAGCGGAGTCGCGACATCGACATCCGATCAGAGTTTCGGACGAGTCTAATCGCTCGGCATAAACTTAGGAAATCAGGACAGCGATGGCGGTGGACGTGGGACGGACATTTGGAGATGACAGAGAGTCGGGGCGGCACGAGGAGGGTGAGGCGCTGGAGAGTTATACAGGGATGACAGCTCCTGGGCAAGGCAAGAAGATTTCCTCGCTGTCTCATCCACATGCTCGATTCAGTTCACTGCCGGGTGAGTCGGTGTTGGCACTGATGCCGCACGATGTTGGTTATATCGGCTCAGAGAACGGACACAATGCCCAGCGCCCGAAGTCACGTCGCTCGTCGCGAACGGGACACCAAAGCCCGCGCTTTGTGCTCCAACTCGCAAGAAGCTGTGAGCTAAGAACAATTCGAAGCTGCTACCGTCAACAAAGAAGCGTTAATTGAATCCCGTGATCAATAGCAATGTTATTTCTGACGAAATGGGATCTTGTCTTTTGCGCAATAACGCTACGGAAGGAAGACTGCATTATCAATGACGCGTGAACGTTATCGACAACGAAAAGAGAGACAATAAGGTGTCTTGTTGCCGAACCGTAAAGTTTTTGATATAATTTCAATAGGAATCGATGTTTTATTCCCACTCGGGCTTTTTCTTTAAGTGTGATTGCTCCATCGTTGATGACACCTTTTTGTCTGATCGGGATCGATTCCACATTCATAACAGTAGCCATCCAGTGCCTGCCTCATCCTTATTGCATCTGTGGATCCACTGTATCACTGTATCCCCTCTGTACTCACATTCATGTGATCAATAACGCGGGAGAAACCTACAATCTACTAATTATGTGTCAGTTGGGAAGAACATCGTAAAAAAGTTCTATCAATTGATCAGTAGAAGAAGATCAATCGAAACGAGCCTCTTCGTCACGTTCAAAGTTTCCTGATAATTTGAGTGCAACACTAATCTATTAAAAAGACAAAAGTATACGAATGAAACAATGCCATAATAACCAAAACTCATTACTCGAAGACAACGTCCTGGTTCGTGCAGGCGCACCGAATACTCCGTGAAGAAACTCGGTAAATCACGGTTTGAAAAGTTAAAAAAGCGATTCATCACAGTCGTCAGGGTGACCGAGGAGTAACGTAGGCCCGAATTACATTTGCCGGTCGCGCGCACGCTCGAGACGGTACCAGGCACGTCGGCGAAGGACGGCAGAACGCATAATATAACGGACGTGCATAAATCCACATGCCAGTCAACAATGTGCATAAATACTGGCCCCTTGTAACGCGGTCTCTCCACCCGGGTGGGCGGCAGCGGGCTTCGTGCCGGTTCAACCGCGGGGTTGCTGGATTCGTTACAGGGATGGCTACGCGTCACCCCCCCCCCCCCCCCCCCCCCCCCCCCCCCCCCCCCCCCCCCCCCCCTCCCCCCCCCCCCCCCCCCCCCCCCCCCCCCCCCCCCCCCCCACCCCCCCCCTGCGGTTATGCTCGTCAGGATATCTTTCCGCGGAGGGGTTGAGGGAAGGTTCGGGTCAGGCTGTGGGTCCTCGAATGAATTTTCGAGTCGCAGACAACTTGCGTCCCACCCACCACGGATGGAGAATTCCGATTCATTTCCTGTGCGTTTAATTTTATGCTTAAAATTTATTGTTATGGAAATTTCCCTGGAAGGGATACGAAAATGCGTATATGCTTGGTTCTGTGAGTTTTTCTGCTTTGGTGATAAAATAAATTTCAATTGCTGTAGACTCGAAATATAAAGACACTTATTAACAGAAATGGGATACGACAAATTATATTTATCGTTCATCTATCCTCGTCTCATAACGAAAATGACCGAAATAAGTTGATTGAATACTGTATATAACACTGATAAAGCAGTATCGATTTCAAAATTCACAATTTCGTACTTCTTCAATCACTCGCACAACAATAATTTTTCCGAAAAAAGCAAGACGGAAGTTATTCGAATTTGCTATAGGTATTCGCACGAATAGGTCACCTAAAATGAATGTATATTTGAATTCCATAAATAAACCCGCATTCTATGCCACGTCTAACGATTCGACGTGTACTACATATCATCTATCATGTTCAAAAACAAATGCACACCATAATAAAAATAACCGATAATCCGTAGAATCTCTTCAAAGGTGACGATTATAACTGTAATATTATCAGTCGGCTCTGCGCGAGAGCGTGTATTTTATGACATCCCATAAAAATATCGTGATGCGGGTTTCTTGAAGTAAAACAATGCCATCTGTCTTTGCGATATGGTAATCTTTCATCGACGCTCGAAAGAGTCGCATGCATTGTACAACCCGCACAAAACGTGCGATATCAAGCGAGACAAGTGGGAATACCCGTCGAACGTTTTCCTGCGGTTTACTCGTTCAGTTTTATGACAGTCAGTGTAAGCGAATGCGTCAGAGATTATTGTTCCACCCATGCACCTGCTAGGATGCTACATTATATTCGTGTAAGCGCTTATAACAAATTAACGATTACAAACGATTATTGCAAAGTTTTCGTTACAATAAAAAAGTTTATTGTAGAGATCTGATGGAAATGATTTGTGTAATTTAGTTTCATATACTTAGTTTCTCTTTAATAATTTCATTTACTGATTATTGTGGTCATTCAATAAAGAAACGTACTTACTCTTATCGAGTGTCATGCTATTTATATATTTTTTTATATATATATATATTGAATTTATAAATTCACATAAGAATTCTGAATTTTTAAAGAACCTGATGTATATCATGTACCTAATTTTAATATTTTATGAACAAGAGTTAGAGCTGATTGAAATAATTAACACGATCTGTGCGACAATTTACAAAACTGCAATAAACTTTGAATCATGTTGATTGCAATTTCGAGCGTAATATATACATATACGTATATAAATGACAATCTACATTTACAACATTTACAATCACATGGCTTTATATAAAATCAACCTACAACTCTCCAAAATTTTACAATCGTGTAGAATCAATGATTCACATATATATGTGAAGAGGCAGTAAGAAGAAATTTGTTCAAAGATCCTTACATCAAACCGAAAATCGCCATTATTACTCTAATGGTATAATACAACGGCCGTGCCGTAAAAAATTGAAATAGCCATGGGCATAGTAACAAAGCGCATTACAGAGGACGGCATTACCCAACGACGCTGGAATTTCACTGGAGGCAAAGGGGCGAGTAACAAATCAGAAGTTCGCACATAATAGTTAGCCCGGCGAGGGATAAGGACACATGGGTCGCAGGGCAACATCTGACGGTTCGGGAAGATGCCGGCGTCCTCTATATGTATCGGTAGTTAATAGCTCCCCAGTCACTTCGAGTATGCGCTTATTAGGGCGTTTTGCAAGTAGCGTTAACGGCATTTCGAAGGTGCACGCGTCGAGACGGCCGTCCCCCTCTCGCAGGGGACTTCCAGTTTCCGTCGTCCGCGTCGCCGTCGTTGTAAAGGGGGTTTTAGTGTCTCAGGGAGCTAATAACGTCTCGAGGCGTAGATTATGCGATGTCCAGCCAGGAACCGACCGAGTGCCCAGTTGGGTCCCTCCGATGATGCAAGGTCCCCGGGTGCCCACCCCCTCTACGAACATATATTAGCATTCTAACCAACCATTATTATATGGCCGAGTGTTGGGTCGAGCACCAACCGTGTTGCGTACTTGGACCAAGTTTACCAACAATTCACCGGAGCTCGCGAGCCCGTATTCTATAATGGCTCCACGGTTGCTTAATTTATCGCAGCTCATAATTAATAGCTTTGTAATTTTCATACGCCTGGTGACTGTACGAGTACTGGGGCTGCTCGCTGTGTATGCTACTATACCGGACCTCCGCGAATGTCCGCGAATTTATAGGTACGTTTGCGCTCGATCGATTATATCGTTAGGTGTCCTGGAACATCCTGACGAGGGTACCGCTGGAATCCTACTTTCTTTTTTTATCCATGAAATAAGAAATTTCGAAATAAGCAACTTTTAATACATATATATATATTATTACTTAATGAATTTCGTTAGAATTTTTTAGCTAAATATGTTCTGACTAATTGAGACCAACAGTTTCTACGGCCCTGCGATGTTTATTTCAATTATTGTTGTTTACTGGTTGTCGGAATTGTTTCTCTTGTGCTGTTCATCTTCGATAATGGCAATAACAATATGACAGATTTTTATTGTTTGTACAAAAAGAAGACAAATAATGCAGCGCGGAATATGGAAGAATAAGTCCTCTTTGTTGGACATGAAATTTAAATGCATTCGTCGATTTTTTTCAATACCTATCTCAATTCAAGATATTGATTAATTAAAAAATAAACAAATGGAAAGAAGTTAAAAGACACATTTCCTGGGTGCGTATAGCAATCACAATTTTGAGTTAATCATAACGATCATAATAACGAAGCTTGCCGTTCCCGCCTCATTTTCTACCGTAATCAAAATATTATCATCCGCGCCTGCATTTTTTAACGCGGCGTTTTACGGAATATCGCGATTATTTTACTGGCTGAAAGAATGTATTATTAAATATCACCACAGTCGTCCGGTAAGTAGCTCCTTCTTTATGACGGTTAAATATAAAATAAGTAGACGGCTGCAACGGCAAGGTGCTTGCCCCGATACCGAGCTGACTTGTGGCTCCATTAGCGCCTCCGCCCCTGTAACGTATAGCATAATAAGAGTTTATGTGTCAGGTTGATGCGGCAGAAGGCTGCCAGACGAACTCCGCGGCATAGAAACTGTTATATTTTCATTAGACCCCCCCCTAAGGCAGTAACGAAGGGTGCCTTTCGATGAATCCTGGCGCATCGACCCCCACGGAAGGGAAAGTATTCTCTGAATTTTCATAAATGAAGGGAATATACGTGATTGATGGGTGTAAGCATGTGCATAACCTATAATGTCGAGCTCTTTTTCCCAAATGTATAGGAATTCTGAAATACTGGTTATCACATTTGGAATTTTATATTTTCTAACGATAAAAGAGGCGCTGTTAAATTAGTCCCCCAAATGCGAGGTGATTATTAGAGACCAGGAAACAAGTATTTTTTTTTGTTTATAACTCCTTTTTTTATTTACAATCTGTCTAGTTTTGACAATGAGTACATTTTGTTTACATTTTATTATGTTGGAAAGATGCAGGCACTTCACCATTGTTCCGTGCCTATATGTAAATTTAACAATTTTTATAACTAATACATGTATTCTATATTTTTAACTATTAAAGAAGAGTCTTATATTTTTCAGTCTTGAATTTTTGAATGTTGTTAATAATAACTCTGCTGCCAATTCATTTGGATGACTGCATAATCTTTCCTTGTACATTTTGATTAACTGTAGTACTTCTTCTTTGACTGTTTTAACTTTTAAGATTAGAGATCAGGAAATAAGTGCGTGTATTATCTTTATTATTGTATCGCCTCATATATACGCAGAGACAAGTAGATTGCAGTTCCTTCTATATAGTCAAGTAGATACATATTTTTTATTTAAATTTAGATGCAGTATATAAATTCATACGTGTATTTATTCAAGGATCTAAAATTTATTGTGTAAATGAAGAAGAAATTTATGGGATCAAAAATTAGAGCAGTTACCAACCTAACCTAGAAAATAACAAAATTTTATTTCTCTTCATTTCCAATATTTTTCATTCAATTTAAATCCAAATTCAGTGCTATATTTTTGGAAATCGTATTTATTGTGTGGAATTACAGTACCAGAGTCCAAATTTTGAAAAAAGATACAAGATACTTACAGGCCATTAATGATTCTAAAACGTCTTATGTAACTTACAGTTAAATGACACTGAATCTATTTAAACACATAACTTAAAAAATAAAAGTAATATTTCACTACGTTTCTTAAAACAAAAATCGAGCACCTATTTGAAAGAGTGCATTTGATATGAGAAAAAAATTTCGACACATAACTCTGGACGCAAAATTTCATGCTCTATCAGAATTTATCTAAAATGTATCCTTAAAATTTTATAGATCCAGGAATTTGATGTATTATTACTATACTAAATTTCAATACATGAAGGATCCAGAATAAAAATATGCAACCTTTAAAATTTTCAATAAAATTAAATAAATTATTTTTAAATATTTCACAAGAAAATGTTTAGGCTCTTAGCATTTCTTTTTAAATGCTCATAGTTTGTGAGTTAAAGCGTCATGAAGTTTCTCAAAATAATTTTCATTCTTGACGACGTTTTGGACTCTACTATGTTGAATTTTTCATTCCAGACCCTACATACCTTAAAATTAAGATCTCGAAAATACGTTGCGACCAGGAAAAGGATTTGTGTATTACCGGTTTAATATAAAAACTTTACATCTGAAACTTGTACCAGATGAAAAAAAAATCGCTCTTTTTTTGCATGAATTGTTTTTTTCGTACTGGTAATGAAATGTACGCTGATAGATTTGATTTTTTTGTTATTAGGTACATTAAATTAACGATGCAATAGCACTTCAAAGTTATCTGGATTAATATCAGATACTTTTTTTTTTTTTACTTAGATGAAGCATTATTTTAAGTATACATGGTAATTTTTCTTTTACATTTTACTTTTGTTTCTTTAAAAACAGTTTTATTAAAATCATTTAGTCTCAGATCAATACACTTGTTACGTAAAAATATATCGATCCAACTGTGGGATCTTTGACACCTATAACGTTTCGATCCTAATGTAGATCCTCTTCAGGGGTTTTTATCAAAACAATTATGACAAAAATACTTAGTAACAATTTAAAATATAAAATCAAAGATAAATACAATATTATTATTAGAATCACAATTATAATTACACCTACCGATTTAAGCAAGATAACAATATAGACTAACGTTCAAATTTAAAATTTAAAAATCCGCAAATTTGAAGTTATTAGGAGGATCCACACTAGGATCGAAACGTTGGGTATGAAAGATCCCATAGTCGGATCTATATATTTTTTATAACGAACTATATTGGCCTAAGAATAAATGGTATTAATAAATCTATATTAAGTAGCTCATTTTCATGATACTTTTATGTTACTTTAAAAATAGTTGTTTTATCGTCTTTTACCATTTTTTTTTTTTATTTGGATATATCTCTTGGCAAATTTCAGATGATTTTACGTTCGCATTCAACAAACGTAGCATTCCCTTAAAAAAACAACTTATTGAAGTACATATAGTAAATTGTTTTTGGAATTCATTTGATTGAGATCCACTCGTTTGTCAGTAAAAATCTCCACTTGGAATTAGAAACCTAAAAAAAAATTATTTCACTTCAATGAATGTAGACAGTTAAATATTTAATTCTCTTAATCTTCATAATTGATGAAATTATGCGCAATTACTTTTTGTATACATATATTATGCACAAAGCCCCAAGTATCCGTCATAATGAAATATTTACTGTTTTTACGATAATATTCATTCCCACCTTAACAGTTTTACACCACACATTACAAAACTAACGCCCCTATTATAATTACGACGGATACACTTTTAATGGGGCATAAACATCGAACCATTACTTCAAAATCCATGTGTATACGGTAACTCTTTAGAGGTGCGTCTCGCTTCGAAGCCAATATACACTTTTAACACGTCGTAACACCTGAAGTCAAGGCGACTCGGGCAAAGTTTCGAGCGAGGCTCTCGTCGATTCGGCCAGCAGCGTGGGAGTTTGGGGATGGGGCAAGTGGGAGACCAGCTCGGACGAGCCCCCCCCCCCCCCACACCTCCGATACAACGTACAGGCCGCTTTCGGCTGACGCGCAGCCAACCACATCTGCGTACGTAGGCATTATGCAATCTTGGAGAAACTTACCACTTAGCCAAGGGACGGAGAGTTAATGCAACGTTGTCAGAGGGATGCCAGTACGACGGTCCCTCCACAGGGTGTTGCCAGTCTTTGCCGTATCCCTGCATAAGCCTGCGCTTGTGCCCGTGCATAATATGTAATACCATCAAACGGCCCGTACATCTTGTACTTGGTGCGTTTCAGAGAGTTTGATCAACAGTTTCGGACAAGAATTATTCATACGAAATTTCACGGCATTTTAGTTATCGCACGCCCTATCGAGTCTATATTACCCGGTAGTACAATTAATTATTACCGATAATTGCACTATACCGGTACACGAGGAAATGTGGATGTTACCATATATAGATTATAGGAATTCATATCTATGATGCAAATTTCGAGTATCAATCGTCCTCGACAATTATCCAAATACTGGATGAATGTTATATATAGACACACGATACTGACTCTAATATTATTTCCATCTTGTTTTTTTTTGTTTCGAAAAGTGTCGTTCCCAAAGTTCGCAAGTCTCGAAGCAGTATTTGCAGATCGTAATCCGTGTATATATATTCGGGAGAACTCCAAAATCCGGTAGCGCGAGACGTGGCACCGGATCCGAAGGCTTCGGTCGAAGGGTTGAACGGGGTCGAACGTTATGGTTTGGGCAGTGGGGTTGGTCATTCGGTTTGCAAGACACGTCGGAGCTGGTCGTTTCTCCTCTCCACCTCCGTAGTCTCGGTCACCTCGCTTCTCGGCCCCTGAGGGCTGCCCGTTACTTCGGTATCAACAACAATCTCCATCGTTGCGCCGCGACGTTATTCCGTTAGTGTCTTGGTGCCGGAAAGGTCCTCCCGCCGCCCCATACCCGCGAGCCGCCGATGCACCGATGCGCCAATACCGCCTGGACGCGGTAGTGGCCGGTGGCCGACGAGTCTCCGGGTCCACTCCGGGGTCCAGTAATTAAACAGCCACGAGGCGGGCAAATTGAATCAGTCGAAGAGACAAGGGAGCGTCGACGCAGAGGTGACGGCCAACTAGCCGCAACTATGGGTGCCCGCTACCGTTCTGCAGAGAGGGTCGTCCTAGGGTGGACACGATTCGGGGGTGGCGGAACGAAATATACATATATAAATGTGTGTGTGTGTGTGTGTGTGTGTGTGTGTGTGTGTGTGTGTGTATACGGAGGCGAGCTAAGCCGGGACCAAAATCGCGGGATGGAGGAAAAGGTGGCCGGTACGCTCGACGAGGTCGCCTGATAAACCCTGACTAGGCATCGATTCGAGAGGACGTTTGGTTTCCTTTATATCTACTCGTGGCTCTATTGTAGTGATGTAAAACAGAGAAGCAAATAATTTTGGAGCATTTGTACTTAGGGTGGTCTTTTAAAGTATTACAACTTTTCGGTTGTTTAAGTTTTACATTTGGGGGTTGTATAATTATAAAAATCGTCTTAAAAATCCAGCCAAGTTCCATTGCCGCAGCAAGAACGTCAATTGAAAAAAAGTGATAAAAAAAAAAAAACTGTTTTCGGGAATAAATAAAAAAGTATCGTATTTAGGCAAAACATTGAAGATACGAAAGTAACAAAATTTTGCATGACCGACAGAAGTCCAGGCAGAATTTTTTTAATTAATAACAAATTCGTGATAAATCAAAAACAGGCGAATCCGAAATTTATCGTATTTTGTCATTCTCTACAACTTTTACTTGAACCACTTTTAGATTCTACTCGTCATTTTCGATTGCCTTCATAATGAATATAGCTCAGCATGATTATATATGTATTATGTAATCATTATAATAGATGGGATAATTTTATTTATCGGATAATAGTAGACGAATACAAATATTGAGTAGAATAATGGAGAGCGAAGGAATGTAAAAAATCTGATAAATTGATAATTATGAAATAAATGTGAATGTTTACATAATTATTATAATTTAAAAAATTAAAGCAATTGAAGGAATTTACGGAATTGAAAAAATTAAGAAAACTGAATAAATTGAAAGAGTTGAAGGACTTGAAGGAATTGAAAAGATTGAAAGGATAGAATTGATCGAATGAATTGAAAGAATCGAAAAAATTGAAAGAGTTGGATGAACATATAATTGAATAAATTGAAAGAATATAAAGAAAGAATTCGAATGAAATATAGATTTAATTGAAATCGCGAAGTGGAACGTATAAAAAAATGTATAATTATACAAGTCGATCGTAATAATTAAAAATATTGAACATATTTAAGAAATGTAGGATTTTTAAAAACTGACATAATTGAAGAAAATGAAGGTATTTGAAAAATAGAAGAATTGAAAAAATTGAAAGTTTCGAAGGAATTAAATAATTTAAAGAATTGATGAATTAAAATAATCCAATAATCTGAAAAAATCTGAGTACCCAAATATGTTAAAAAAGTAATAATTTTCAAAAAATGAAAACACCAAAATACAAAAAATATTAAACTTTCACAGTTGGAGAAATATTAAGAATGAAAAATGTTTAAAATAGAACGATTTTAATTAATTTCGAAAATAAAACTGTTTTAAAAAACGAGTCCATTAAAGGAATTGTACAATTAGAAGAATCAAATGATTCAATAGCTCAAAAGTTTTGAAAGAATCACATTTGAATATTAATACGATATTTGAATATATATTTCATGAAATGAGTGAACTGATATTAAACTCTATATTACTAAATGAATCAAAAAATGATAAAGGCTAGAGAGAAATAGAATATATAATACTGGTGAATGATGAAAATCTAATTCATGGAATTGCAATAATGAAATGTGAATATGGGGTAGGATGATCCACAGTACATTCCTTGGAGTGAAAGTTGAGTCACGTGAAATAGGTGAAATTTCACTCTTTATGAGTGAATTTTTCACTCTTTCTGAAATGTATTTTTCACTTCTGCTGTAGAAACAAAATTTTAATCCTGTTTGACTGAATCGAGGTAAAAAAATAAATAATTCGCACTTTTAAAAAAGTGACTCGATTTTCACTCCAAGAACTTTAAATTAAAAAATAAACTATAATTATTTGAAAAATATAAAAATTAGATAAATAGAAAATACGTCACATGAATGCGAAAAAACGATATGAAATAATAAAATCGTTTGACGTAGAGTATTTCAAATAGTCGGGATAACACCACTTCTTAAGTGAAAAGACGTCACTTCGAGAGGAAGTCTTCAGACATGCAATGACATTTGACGAAAAAAAAATGAAGAGTAAAATCTACGGACTTGGAAAAGCATGACGTTTGACTAAAAAGAAAATAATAAACAAATAATCTCCCCATTGATAAAAAACGACCCGCAATGCAAATCGACTCGAATGATCATCAACTCTTGCAGGATTCCTTATCCTTATCCGCACTAAATTCTCGGTGAGCCGCCGCGTCTCGAGGTAATCGATGCTGGCATATTTATCGGCACCTGTAAAAATAACGATAATGATACGAGTTCACTTCTGTCTCCCCGTACCGACGAGGAGTCGAGCGCCTTTACGGTTAATACGAATACAAACGATTTTCTTGATTTTTCCCAGTTGACGAACGGTCCGATAAATCTCGGGGCTTATCTCGTTAAAGATATTTTTCGCCGTAAGAGTAACGAGTACGTGCGAATTCGACGCGACTTCATCTCGCGCGCAAAGTCATCGCTGCACCAAGATATAACGAACTAACGGTCGCAACGACGGACGGATGGACCGCAGGCACGCGGAGGCGAATTCTAAATTTATAATACCCCGGCAGCATCGCGCAACATGGCGCGTATCTCTATTATAAGACGACCATAAATTCCGTCTTTCATTATCATAAATCGAATTGCCATCGGGTCGTGCACGTCAGCCGGACGAATGCCTTAGCGAGAGAAGAAACTCGTATCCCCTGCGATACGCCTTCTCCGTCTCTCTCCCTCTCCCGCACTCTCGCGCTCATTCTCCGTTTACATATATACGTATACATACATACATATATATATATATATATATATATATATATGAGTGGATTCAAGGACGAAGCAGGCCGGCCGAAGGCTCGCTCTCTTAGACGTGACGTTGGATCGATTACTCATTAAAATTGCAGGCGTTTTTCACGACTAATGATTATTTACGACGGGCGAATTGATAATGTCGCGAGAGTGTCGCTAATTTATACCGACGATGCTTATCTGACGGATGGACGTTTTCCCTTGACTAATTCTCGACTTTTCGTTTATCATTGTCATCGGCGCTGATTAGCTACGTCCCGGGGATACGCTGCGGAGTGATAAGACGATCTTTGTCGATATAATCTTATAAAACAATATATACGAAAGGGAATAAACTACCCCAATATCTTGAAATCATACAATGATTAAAGACAACACAGTAATAACCTGACCTAACCTCAAATTTCAATACAAATCGAGGAAAAATGACAATGAAACAATGCCAGTCTGTTCATTAGCTCGAACGAAACGAATTATATAAACCGAACGCAGTCCAAAAATGCGGCCTGACAGAGATGAACCGAAAGCTTTCGGAGCTTGGCGTCGAAACGCGTGCGAAGCTATCCTCCGCGGAAGGCCTCGCGACGAGTAAGCTCGACGATTGATTTAGGGAGCTTCTTGCAATATTTACAGATGACCCGAGGGAACGTAAGAGATCTCGCTCTCGCGCGCCATTATATTGCACGCTCGCCTCTCATCCCTCACCCTGTCCTCCGTGTCTCGGCAACGTCCGGCTGGTCTCCGACGTTTATGACGTTGCAGAACAATAATTCTGTCGTTGTCGTAGAATCGTAAAGCCGCGAAAGCTGACAAACTGGCTGAACTCGGATGATTCGCGCGTCTCTACGGAGCCCTGGCGCTGCGCTTTTACGCATAAGCCGGCGGTAGTATGTATATAGTAGTCGCGGGGCAAGTTTTATTTACGGCCCCCGCACGACGACTCGGTAAACCGAATAGGGAACGTCGAAATGGAGGAGCTTTTGAATGGATGCGACCAAACGTTTCTCTTTCACACCCACATTATCGTGAATTTACTGGAACGAATCTGATAAGGGCAGGGCCCCGTAAGTCATAAGTCCGCTACTGATTAATCGCAAGTGGGGACCAAATAAAACGTGGTCGCATTCAAAATTTTGCATGCAATTTTTTTTTTTCGAACTCGCTCATTTTCGTAAATTCACAGTCGATATATTTTCTGGGTTCATATATACGTTTTCGTGATTCATATCCGTACAATAAGTTTGAATTATTGCGATCAATTGCCAAGTATATATACACGCGAGAATCATTGATTATAACCTAAAACCAGTTATGTTTTTCAAGATGATTTTATATATTTTATCTTTAGAGCTTTGCATTGTAAATTGTTCGAAAACTGAACGTGACTTTCTTTTTAGGTTATGTACAATTATTTCTTGTGCAGAAACGTATTTTCGCTCGTATTTCCACGATAGACAGCAGGAAAAAATAATTTTCAATGCGATATAATTTAATAACCTCTGCCGGTAAATATTTCTATTTTAATAATTCATATTCATATAAAAAAGGTAGTACGAAATTGGAACATATTTTTAATTCAAGTTCGTTCAAAGTTTTGTATTTCGAACTTAATATGGGGAAGATTCGTCATGGTAGGTAGGACCATCGCGTTTCTTCCGCTTTATAACACTAGCGCCATCTATATTCAATAGGTGGACTCCGTGCTTTAAGTATAATAATTAAAATCGTTAAGTGCGCTATTCCGATTTACGGAGTAAACGTTACGTTTCCGTACCTTAGAAAAACAGTATGGTAGATTTTCTTGGGAAAAGTACCCACTTTTTTAATCAATTTTTTCAAGTCCATAACGGATGACGATCCGTTGTAAACTGTTGTCAAATGTGGACAAAATTGTTGTATTTTACCGGACTAATTTATATGTTTAGCTCCATTTTGTTTACCCTTTTGAAAATGGCGGAAAACTATACGCACATTTCGGAAAATACGCATTTTTCATGCATAATACCGATACAAATCGACAATTAATGAAATTTTTCCCTTGAAAGCATAACATTTCGATTGCTTGCATGCATTCCATGTTTTCAGTAATTTTCTTAGTATATTTGATGGTTTCGATAATGGCGTTTTCAATATGGCGGTCGTAGAAGAGGAAAAATAACCAGTTTCGTCACGATTTTTCTCAATAAAAGTTTTATAATCTTTATCTTATCTCGTTTTTCATTTTTTTTTTCTTATTTTAAAATGGAGGATGGGAAATTGAGAATTGTATTATTTCCGAATGAAAAAATCTTATCGCATATTTCTGGGTAAAATTTGTGAAACAAAACATTTCTAGTGATTTTTTGATTGGATGGCGTTGATAGTCTTAAAAAAATTCATGAATTCCCGAATTCATGAGCCTAAAGTATCTGCCCGTAGTCACGTACATCATCAATTTTACGATTCTGATAAAGTATATATATATGTGTGTGTGTGTGTGTGCGTGCCTGCGTGCGCGCGTGAAAAGTATAATTTTTTTAAATCACCTGCAATTGGACCTATACATTTTTTTATGAACAATTAATAAGTAAAGAATTCTAGTCATTTGCAGAATGAATTAGTACATGTTATATTTAAAAGTAACGTTTCCGTGATAGGATATCCGCCGTCTACTATATATATATATATATATATATGCATGGTATCCTAATAAGTTTCTACATGACATTCTGAATCTTACATAGAAGAAGTAATAAAGGCAACGTTACTAAAATAAGGTAGGAAGTCTGAGAAAGGTACACGTATTTCAAAATGTAACGTCTCGCCGTAACGTTTCTGAGGTAGGTTATTCACCGTTTGTAGAACGTTGCATAAACGTGTCCGAGCCAAAAATTGAAACGTTACATGGATGCAACGAAACGTTCTAATGACGTTTCTGAAACTGTAAAATGTTTGACGGAAATGGTACTCTTGATCTCTTTCTCATTGCCTTCCAGGATGAGACCGGGTGCGGTTCAAATTTCCTAAAGATCAATGTTCCTACCAGTTAAAACTCGTAATTATTATGTTCCTAATGTTCAAATTTATACGAGCGTCCAAATATCCTAATGCAAAAATTACTAAGGTTCATAATTCCTAAAGATAATTTTCTTAATAACAACTAAAACTTCTAAATGCTAAAAATACGAACGGTCAAAATTCCTATCCCAGATAGCAAAATAAAAAGGAGTTCAGAATGATCTCGGAATGCACTCCAAAAGAGGTCAGATGCACCACTTTCTAAGGATTTTCTGAACATGAGGTCATAAAGACCACATAATGACATCGTGTTCAGAAAAACCTCAGAATGTGGCGCATCTGACCTCTTTTAGAGTACATTCTGAGATCATTCTGAATTACTTGACAAGTCCCACAGATGGGATACATACTTTATATACGTACATGTAATTTCGACGTAAGAAATTTTGCCTATTCGTAATTTCGGCTTGAAGAATTTTGATTATTCGTAACTTCGACGTTAAGGGTTTTAGCCTTTCGTATTTTTAGCGTTTAGAAGTTTTATGTAATTATGAAAATTATCTTTAGGAATTATGAACATTAGTCATTTTTGCATTAGGATAATTGGACGATCGTTAATCTGAACATTAGGAACATAAAAATTCGGAGTTTTAACTGGTAGGAACTTTGATCTTTGGTCAATTTTACCCTCACCCGAAATATTGACAGTGTGTCTGTTTAAAAAAGAGAATGCACTAGGAATATTCTAAATCAAATTGAATAATAATTTTCCAAGTTAGATAACATTATAGGTATATTCTTAATTGAATGCCGATAAGATCCCCAGTAATAAGTTGCAAACAAATAGTGACTCGCATATCAGATATAAGGACGCAATAACGTTCTCATTCCCCTTAAAAAAAAAAAAAAAAAAAAAAAAAAAAAAACAAAAAAAAAAGAAACAGCAAAACACCCATTCCCCCAATCCCCGGAAGGTCTCGACGCCGACGTCGATCTCTGGTTAACGCGCGTATACTACTAGAGGGTACGTGAGATACGCGGCACTCGATACGAGCCGTCAAATTTATATTCTCGCTCAATGGAGTTATGTAGCGTAAGCTGGAAACATGGGCGGCGATCTTCCGGAATCGGAGGCACGCACGATATATCCCACGTGCATCTCGGGAGGCGCATAAATCCACGAGGCTCGGGCGTAAAAGTGTTCGCGTCCGTGCATGCGCCTCCTATCCTCCTCCTCCTCCTCCTCTCGTTCGACACGCGAGATAGTCTATATACGCTCCACGACGCGGCGGCTTGTCAATCAAACTGAAAAATCCCGGAGCAGGTCGCATTACTCGGGCGTGTACTACTAATACTCCGGTCGGACTACGTCCTCCTCGTCGCACGTGAAAACCAAGGAGAGAGGCCGCTGTAACATGTACGCGAGAGGTCGGCAATAAAGTCTGATGCCTCGACGAGAAAGCTCACGTGTTCGCGTTTAGCATTTATCGAAACCCCCGCGCGAGATCGTAACTCGAAAGTGCAGGCCTGCCTGCGCGTGTCATGCAGATAGGTTTAAAAGCCGTACGTGCCGCATTTACAAATGTGCCGCTATATAGTAAACTGCTACGAGATAGAAAGGGGGCGTGGGAGGGAGGGGGGGCCTTAAAGCCGACTCTTGTTCGACGTCGAAATCGCGAGGTGTGTGCTCGACCCGTTATCACGCGGCTACGATAAAAAAAAGTTGCCCGAGCCGCGCGACCCCGTGTGTATCTCCGCTCAACCCTTTACTATTCTAGAGGCAGCTACGTGGTGTCTGGGCGTTTCAGTGCGTCTGACGACGCGTTTTTAAGCAGGGCTGTTTCTCGGAGAGTGTCGACGTATATGGGAAAATTGCAACGTAGTTTTTGTTCCTTTTCGACTCTCTCTCTATATATATATATATATATATATATATTCTTCGCGAATCTACCTCTTTTTCCGATATATGCGATTTATCGATATATGCGGTCGCATTTCGATCTTGACTTTACGTAGATTTTTGTCAAATTGTTTTTGTATCTTTGTTATATTTACAATCGAAATATTTCTGGTTCAGTGAATTGTCAATTCAAGCAGTCGAACTCACACGTACAGAAGATAGTATAAATCAAGAATCTTCATGTATCATCCCGTTTTTGTAAGACAATGTGGGAAATTCAATTTCCCGAAACTGTATTGTACTGTATTGTATACCCAGCGATCGAAGGAACATTGGAAGTGAATTCTGAAGGATTCGAATGGATTCGGTTGAATTCGTGATCTGCCCAAAACTGAATCCTTATAAATCCAAAATCCAGAAAAGAAGATTTATATTTATCCAGAGGAATCCACTTTAATCCCAAAATAATATCGCCGAAAATAAATATAACGCTTTGTATTCACGCAGGTATTCGCGGACGTAGACGTGAATCCAACGGAATACATTTTAAACTGGGGATTCGAAGGAATTGACACTGTGATACACATGGATTCAAAGGCATTCGCGGTCATTGGCGTGAATCCAAATGGGTACATGTATAGTGAATCCATTTAAATACACTTGAATCCATTTGAATCAATGAGAAATTACGAATTCAAAGGGATTCAAATTTTCAATCCCTCTGAATCCTTTTTCGATTGCTGGGTATTGCTCGTTAACAATTATATTTTTATGTACTACATATATGCCTAGAGACATTCTAGAGACATTCTGAGATATTCCGGGGTTAATCATTGCTGGGTGGGTTGTAATTTGTTTGAACGACAAACAAATTTGTCAGTCTTTCTATAATTGTGGTAGTTACATGATCTTTTTTGTTCCGAGTTCAAACGATACAGATGGAATTAAATAGAGTTTATAACATGGGGAAAGCGCGAAATAGTTGGATCTACTATATATCTGAGTAATCCTCTGGCATTGTATGAATAACAACCCACATATAGGAATGTAATATCACGGTGACGTCTCCAGGACATTTCATTTGAGATATTGACATTCTGGAGACCTTCTCAATGACATTTTTGAAACATTTCTACAACATTTCATGTCCACATTTTTGACATTCTTGTGACATTTGTAAAATTATGCAGACATTCTACAGACGCGAGAGACTTCCAATGTTCTGCAAATAGTTTTGGGGCATTTTACAGACATTTCTATAATATTCTAGATACATTATACTGACATTCTGCAGATATTCTAGGTATATTTCACAATATTGCTGAGACATTCTAGAGTTGTTCGGAGACAGCTGCAAATCGAATCATGGGCACAGAATTTTGCAAGTGAAATGTATCTAGAATACATCATTTTAAATGTTCTGCAACATTCCCAGCGATACATTCTGACAATGTCACATTTTTAATGTTGTGAGACATTTCTCATTCGATATCCCTAGAATATTCTGAGAATCATGCGTGCAGAATGTTGTAAATGAAATATTTTCAGAATGTTACATTTGGAACCCTCCGATTTAGACATTTCTAGTATATTCTTGAAATATTTCAATTACAATATTTCAAAAGTGATGTTTGTGATATTCTAGGGAAATTCTGGATACTCCATTTCTATTTGGGAACAACTGATTTATCCCACAATTTAGATAGTAGATCTAATTATTTCCGAGCAAGTAATCGTATCAACCGAGAAATATCCAAACAATAAAATAACCAATATTCTAGATTGGTCATGGAAAAAGATGACGAATATAGATATGTTCATCGAGAGAGTGGGGTGAAAGAGAGCTAATTCCTCGGATGAAGCGATGTAAAATACAAATATATATACGACGTGAGATTTTGTGAAAAGCGTGACACGGTTTCGACATGCGTTGGGCTCGTGGAGAAAGACCAATCACCGATCTTTCTCCTTTCCGGACGGGCAGACGGACGCATTTTTACGGTCGCGGATTTAAGGCAAGAATATAAAGAGCGCAACAAAAAGAATCAATCCGCTCTCGCGCGGTGAAGGAAACATAAATCGTCGTACGCGATGCAGTTTTTGAGAGAAAACGACAAGAGGAACGGCATGATACGAACAAGATCCACTCGCCGACACGAGGAGGTAAATATTCGAAGAAAGCGACGAGAACGTAAAAAGAAACGTATAGGGAAAGAACGAGATAGGGAAACCAAATAAGGAGCAAAAGACGAATAGAGAAGACGATGACACGTTAAAAAAGTGAGGAAATGGATGAAATTAAATCATCATTACTGATGAAATGGAAGGGGGATTTAATATTTTTATTTATTTTTATCAGGTATATGATTTTTCTTGTTTTTGTAAATTGTTTTAATTCTATTTTTTGTCATTCTTTATGATATATATATATATATACATATATATATATATATGTATATGTATATAAACATTTATTTACAGAATTACGAATGAACAAAAATTGGTAGAATAATATGAAAATAAAAATAGTAGTGGATTACTTTTGTGTTAGAAAGTTTAACAATTAATAACTTTACGTCATGGTGAGTTTTATTCTTATTATTTACCCTTTTATGTCACGTGTTGCTTCGTAGTTTTATATTTATTTTAATCTGTATTTTTAAAAATTAAAAATGATATTTTTGTTATTATTTTCAACTTTAGAAAAGTAACTTCCAGGAACAATTATGTAAGAATATATCATGGCGATTTCTTATAATATATAAATATTACATCAATATTGCATAATGCTTACATTGTGATTGTCTGGGTTGTTAATAATAAAATTAGTATTTAAATGAAACAAGCAATAAAAAATTATATATATTTTTTTTTCATTTTTTTGTTGACAATTTTTTCTGTACTTATTATATCCCTGCAAACATCGAAGCTAACAGTTACGTAACATTTACATATTGGTTGCTTGTTACGTAATTGTTACTTAATTGTTTCGTTATTGTTATACAATTGTTACATGATTGTGCGAAACTATATATATATATATATATGCTTACTGGGATACAGTACAACTTGTTTAAAAGGTTTTATAATTTTTTACAATAATTTTTAACAATAAATTGTTTGTTTCATTCAAAATATTAACAAACAATGTTAAAAAAACTTCGTTACATAATATAAATATATAATATTATAAAAAAATATATTAAAAAATTTCAATTTTAGTCGATTTCATTTTTTGTTCCTCCGGCCATATTAGTTCCACCATATTGAAATTTTTTTAGGTCTAATGTCAAATTGGCATATCTCTAATAGAAATAAAAACATTTATTAGCTAATTCTTACCCAATTCACATATATTTAACACGTTAAAAGCACAGGATATATCGATAGTGTACGAATAAATGAATAAATTTCTGCTAGGGATTTTTCGACTAAAAATTTTTCGATTAAAAAAATCTAGGACTCAACGGATAATAAAACTATCATTACAAAGTAAAATATCACTTAGTCTACCATTTAACCACCTAATTAATATAGTTACTTTGACGACATTTACTGCGCGAAATGATCAACATTTATATTTGAAAAAAATTAACTTTTTCCAAACAATATATATATACATATACGGCAAGCAGATCGACATCCGAGGGACGCAAATAGACAACGCGACGGAAAGGTAAAAAAAAAAACAACGTGTTTTTTTCGCGGACTCCCAGGGACAACGCCACGCACCCCCCCCCCGCCCAGCCGGCGCGCGCCCCTTTCTGACCACATCGAACCGCCGTATTTCGGGCTGTCACCTGTTCTGCAACGGTTTGGGGCCCTCGCGACTGGTCTTAGCGCCCCTGTTCCGGCAATAAAACTTCCCAGTCTGTTTCATGTCTCCTCCTTCTTCGTCTTCTTCTTCTTCTTCTTCGTTCCTGTCATCTTTGCTCGCGATTGCCTTCCTTTTATTATTATTATTATACGTCACTCATAGTTCTTACACTGAGCGACAGTACCGATGAAAAAGTGGGAATTATACCGAGATGTTATCAATGAAATGACCGGCATTCATCCGCGCGAATGAATTTTCTATATCTCGCGCTACACTTTATTTCATAACGCGGACCATGACGTTGAGAATGTCGGAAGCCACAATGGTACCTTTTACGAGAAGTGAAGTGAATATATATATATATACAGGGTGTCCCATTTTAATCCTCCACCCGAAGTATTTTGAAAAGTAAATGTTTTAGAGGAAAATGTTTCAAACAAAAGTTTAAGGATTTTTCCCTGGCTATTTAATGGTACCATTGAATTTGACCTTGAGGGTTATTCCAGGGTCAAGTTAATTTTTTTTACATTTTACGTTCAAAACGATATTTATACGATATTTTCAACAAGGTGATGGCAAGGTCGAATGAAGGTAAAATTTGCGAAAATTGTTAAATTATGGATGTTAGCTCGGCATAGAGGTGGGAAACAGCAAAATGTTTTGGAAGAAAG
>JAPYZR010003607.1:0-17364 GCA_030522945.1 Trichopria nigra
ATATCGCCGAATTGTTTCCAATATATACGCAATACATTGCCAACTGCAATTGCCAATATATTTCCAATATATTGCCCATTCGTTCAATTTTTACGCGGGAAGGCCACTATGAAGAAGGAAATCTGTATAGTATATCATATTTCAAATAATAATCGTTCCAGAAACCTAAAGATCTCTCAAGAACATGAGAAATTCAGATTTAAACGATTTCGCATGTTGGAGACATGTCGATGCGCCGGTATTCGGGTAATCTTATCTACCTAGGGATGCAGTGATCGATGTGTCGTTCAATTACACCATATACAGTGATGGGATAAAGTTCCGGAACGATGAAATATCTCGGCGAGATTGCATTTTTTTTGGAAAATGTTCAATACAGAAGTTTCAGGATTTTGTCCCTGGCTACCTAATGATAATATTTTCTTTGACCTTGACGATCACTTTGAAGGACGATTCGAGGTCAAGTCCACTTTTTAAAATGGGAATCACTTTTTTATCGCGAATTTGGAAAGAACTGAAAATTACACGTCAGAATAATGTCAGAATAAAAGAATACGTCAATCTCAAGGTGAAAGTTCCAAAAGTCTCGGTAAAGTCTCAAATACGAAAGTTTTGGGATTTGGTGGTACGTTGGTAGTTTAACACACAATTTTAACATGTTCTAGCCATTGCTCAACCTATAACAAATATTTCTAATTCTGACACGTGGAGGTGGATGATTATCCAGAATCTTGTGATGGCAACGATGGGAACAGAACAACAAGACCGAACACAAGAACAATAACAACAATGAAAAAAACGACAACACCGACAAAGATGATTTCTCGTTTGTGTGTGTGTGTGTGTGTTGTGATTAATGTATTAAATGTTTCCGTTGTTCTTATTATTCCTGTCTTTGTTTTCGTTGCTCCTATATTGTTGATGGAAAAAGAAAAAAAAATCATTTTCACCGTTCCGGAACTTTTCCTATCACTGTATACACTTATCATATAGATATGTAGGTACCTTTGTTTTTTACGTCTTATAATAGTAACAATATACCAACAAAATAGAAGTTATGAGATTCCGTAACATCTCAGATAGTTTCTTACTTTTTCGAATAAACATTTTACAAGTTATCTCGTGAAAAACAAACGTCGAACTGTAGCCCCCTCCTCCATTCCTCTTAATTTAATTACCTTCTTTATTTTAATTTTTGTCCCTCCTCCATTTTAACTGAAAGAACATAACAAGTATCGTTTTCGCTGTTTCGAACTGCCAGTGGTGGTGACGAGGTAAAACGTTAAGATAATGGGGGGAAGCCTCCAATTGCTTGACCCGAAAAATTATAATAAGGCCGTCCAATTATATCAATATGATTTTTTTATTAAAAAACGACGATTGGTAATAGAATTGTGTCGTTACATTTTTCAATTCTTATTTTTTCAATTCAAAGTTAAAATAAAATTTAATAGCAATGTCAAAAATGTAAAATTTCGATTTGTTGCAATGTTGTGAGGGAACAAGTCGGTAATTACATCAGGTTTACTTTGAATGTGATCAGAAATAAGGAGTTTTCAGGGTATACCTGATTATGAATTCAGTACAAAAATGTAAAGTTTGAAAATGGTGTGGCAGAAGGGGGGAAACATTCGAACTACGTCGAATTTACATCCAATTTGAACGGGACTCGAGGCTGTTGACTTTGAATGTAGTACCAAAATTCGGTGCTTTTATAACCCCTGAGGGCATGCTGGCGGGATTATTTCTTATAGTAGAATGCAATAAAATACAATTAAAGTCTAGTACAACAGCATCGATTTGTTCAGACATGATCGGGCTCACCTACGGCGAGAACTTGGGAACATTCTCGAAGTGCACGCAATTCAGAAAGATCAAGGAGACGCCATGTTTCCGTCGGCTTCGTGGCGAATTCGATTACCAATTTACATTCGATAACAAGCGAATCGCACTGGGCGAATTCCTAGTCAGGCAGTGGCCCGTAATTCGCAGTCCGGATTAGACGCTTTTGTCGCCCGCTATTCGGAGCGCCAAATGCCGGATTCGGTTTGCTTATGAATGGACGCGAATCCATTTCGGACGCATTGATGGATAGAAATTCTCCCGCCGCAGCCATACCCCTTTCGTTCGAGTTTGGTGTATTAGGGCGTAAACTTACCCGCACTCAAGGATCTCCCTTTCAACGGAAAATGTGCATTTCCCGCCGCCGTGCGGCAATGTTGCGCCTTGACGAATCAAACAGCCGACAGAAACTTTGGCATTTGCATCGACGTGGCCTTCATCGTTGATTCCTGTATTACGTCACCCTCCCTCCTATAGTGACATTGATGTTAACATGGAAGTCCAAAAAGATCTGCGGCTCCTGAAAAATAACTAAAAACATTAAATGCTTTTGAATACTACATTAAAATTTGAAACTAGATCAGCCTTTGTATTTATTAACAAATGTCTTCAGCAGGGTAACGTATGACACCATCTGCACATCAGTGTTAGATCCTTACTGCTTCACTCGAGTTTCGCGCTGAGAATCAAATTACACCCATGACATGAGGATGAAGAAAAAAAACTTTGTGAGTTTTTCCGATTTATTCAAATCTCGTGTTACAAGACTAACAGCAAGGCTTTGATCGTGCGAGTGCGCGCATGCGAATATTTTGTCCATGTATGTACGTACTGTGCGTCGGATGTACACTAATTTGCGTAAACAAGTATACGGGTACGAGAAGAATATACACCAAGAAGACGGAGAGCGAAACGCCGAATTACAATAATGTTCGCTAATTCGTTCTCACTTTTCGCTTGTTTCTCGTTCCTCGGCACCCGCTCAACTTCGCGGCTCAAATTTCATTCACTCTCGACCGAGTGAAATCTTGCGCAGAACGAATACACTAGGGATCGATGCTTTCGACGAATGTGCGCTGAATATGCTCGAGAAAAATTTACTGCCAATGATTCTCCGCGAACGCATCGACAGTGTAATACTTCTTATCCTCTAACGAAACCTCGTGTTTGAACGCGGAATCGTTGATTTGCAAGCCGAGACATTGTAGCGCAAGATTCCCTCGTTTAATGATTGTTACCCTCACTTCATCAATCTTCATCTCCCTCGCCCTTTTCACTCTTAGGACAGTCATACATAATTTCACATGCATTCACCGAAACGCGAAATCTTGAGTTTCCTAGGCGCAAGATATTTAATAATCAGCTTCTGACCAAGTCGGTGCAAGGGCTAGTACTTGATTGCAGATCGTAACATTCCAGACGCGAATATAACAAAAGTGGCCAAGATATTCTCTTGCATACTCGCCAGTTCATCGTCACATGTCGCGCATTTACTAGCGTCAGGACGATTCGCGCGTCGCAACAAATGAATACTTCGTGACGAGGGTTAAAAGAAAATATGTACAGACTGTTGCGTACCTAATGATCTACAGCAGCGGCGAATTAAATGTGGTGCAATACATAATTTAGTATTACACATTAGCGATTAATGGTCGTGATGCTCCGAAAGTTATGCTTTAATAGGCCTTGGTATGGGACGGGCGGGCAGTGCAGTGACGGTAATGAAAAATGAATAAAGCATGAAGTATACGTGCCAAATAAAAGAAGATACAATTTTTCCAGCGGACGATTATCAGTGAACTTTCTATTAACGCGAGGGAAGACTTTACCGAGTTCGATCAGAGTGAAATCTGCATCCGAACGTACGTACTGGCGATCATCAATACGTTTTTCCGGATAAATAGTTAGCGCTCATTACCGCAACAAGAAAAAGCGGCGCTGTTGAGGTAAGACGTGAAGGTTCGATCTAGCTATGAAAATCTTGCTGCGATTTACAAAAAAAAAGGCGTCTTTTTTATTCGGTTGGAACTGACCTTAATGCAATTAAGCAATTACGTGGATGTCTCGCATTTCTCTCGCTATTACTTTATATAAAACTCAATGCGTTTCCCTTAAAATGACGTATACATATACTAAAGTTTTCTTTAAGAAAAACATTAATCACTTTGAGGTTTTCTTTGTGCAGTATGATAAACGATAATATACAATTGCAGTGTAATTTACAATAGTAAATTATGCTGCTGAAATAATTTCTAACGACGTTAAAAGACTTTAGAGTCGATTTCGTTCAAGAGGCCCCGGCATTACAACCTGGCGTTAAAACTAAAGTTAAAATAAAATTTGCAATATATTAATCGTAATCAATATAGATATAGGCTTAACCTCGATTAGAATTTCTTACATCGTGATAAATCTAAAATCGTATAATAAAGTCTTGCGCGCTCGGCGGGAATGCGCGAGAGCAGCGAATCGCTTTTCAATCAGTTCAATCCCGCGTGACGCTCAATTAAAAGAAAGAGTGCAACGTTGCCTTAGGCGACGGATTTTCACTATTGTGAAATATATATGTATAAATTTAAAAATACATTATTACGATACGTGCACGTCGGATGATGATGGGACGAATATAATCGCGATATGCGTTCGCGAAATACTTAGATGAAAGCTTTCCGCAAAAGCAACGATTTCGAAAACTGGATATCGACGTGACAAAATATTCGTTCATTAAGAAGTTCGCACTACTTTATTTATTTATGTTTTTTTTTATTTTTTTTTTTTTTTTGTTGTTTATCTGATTCATATAATTTATCGCAACATGATATTCGGAATACTTATTCTTTCATGCAGCGTTTCAACAAACAGATTAAAACTGCACGGGTTTACAGTGGACTGACGACTATCACGCATAACAATTAGCATATATACAATCAACAGTTATCCGTCGTAAGTGAATCAATTACATGGCGCAACAATGGACAAGCACATCATACAATATTAGAACTCCTAAAAGCTTCCCGCGCTGGCCAAAATTGCCGGACAAAACGTTGCGGTGATCTGTACTTCTTCCAAATCAGAAAGCATTGCCAATAATAGACGAGGATGCGCATCAACGATTATTCGATAAAATGCCAGTCTTTGCTTTGGTTAAAAATGATGGACCAGCTCGTTGAAACGCGATTTTACCTTTTCTCTTTTTTTTAAACGTGCGCGTCACTTTCAGTCAACGTAGCGGAAAAATTTCAATCTAACACGATAATCGTCAAACATTAATTGGGCGAAAATGACAACATTCTAGTGTCCCTCGTCTGTCATTGCAAACAGATATTTACTTTGAAGTTTGTGTGTTCTTCTTTTTTTGCGTCAACGTCGTATCGTATATATATATGTATGTATATATATTAGGCCAAGGCTCACGAGCGTCCGACCGTGCATGCTTCGGATGATCTTACATTAAGTTTAATTCGTAAAGGAATACCATAAAAACTTTCCACGCGCGGCTTTTCTTTCGTTGGTACTTCTGGAGGATTGATCGCCCTCGACGTGGTCGCTTATTCCTGCAGCCGTCAACTACGAAGTGGTAACAATGCATTTTTATGAGGATCGATCGATCATTGCGCCATTGTCGCTACTAAGGTCATCGGCGCAGTGATCAATTTGTGGTCCATCCGACGGTGTAATTGCGACAAAGTCTTCCTGTTCGTCGCAAGCGACCTGCAAATAAAGACAGATCAAACGGTTAATACACCCGTCGAATTTTCATAAACGTATGGGAGTAATGGATCAATCATTGCAATCAAGGATAATTAATGAACTTATTACGATAGTATTGTGCGGGAATTATGGAAACATGCGTTTACTGAAGGTAAAACACATTCGATTGTTAAGTCGTCGCTAATCTATAGGGAAAGGAACTGGGCAAAAACTAGAATTAATTTGACCTAAATTATTTGAATTCTTAATTAACCGAATAAAATGTTCCCGCGGATGTCACGTATAACTTCCGTGAAATGTTGAAATCGAAAAATGGTTTTTTACACCGAGTGACAACTCTGTAAAACGTTGATTTTCGTGAATTGAAAATCAATGAAGAAATGTAGAATCGTGACAAATTCGATATATGACGTTTAGAATTTAATTCCAAAGGCAATATCGGAAGGTACGCACGTACTGCGGGGAGATGAATAAATGCGAACTATAAAAATTTACGGCTTTCCCCAAATATCACCGAAGCTGCATTGAAATATTTTTCTACGTGCGGCACTTTTTATTCGAATCTTGGCTATTTATTTATTCTCCAGGATTCAGACACCACCGAAACATTTCCCAAGATAATATCATCTTGTTTAAAAAAAAAAAAAGAGAGAGAGAGAACTTTAATCATATGACTTCGTGTTACGTCTTGAGACTGCCAAATGTATATATTTTACATTTGCACTTTAAAGTTTGTAATCTATTCATCTATAAAAATGTATTTATTATTTTGACAAATAAAACGAGTTTATACGTTTCCTCTGTCTAATTTTGTATTCAAATTTCAACGCGAATAAAATGGTTTTAATAAAGTTAAAAATGACATACTCCCATGATAAAAACAACACAATAAAGGTTATTTGATTATGACTGCAATATGTTTTGTTGCCTCGAGCGCATAAGAATTTTTATTAGTTATTCTGCTATCCGTGCTGTATTGAGAAATGAAAAATCTGAGGATACCGTGATTCATGGCATTAAATTTTATGGCAGAACGCGAAAAAAAAAACACAACAACGTAACAGCTTCGTAGGAGCGAATTACCCACGATCGGAAAACCTTTAAAAAGTTGTAGCTACACATTGTCGAAGAGTGTGCTTTACGAGGCCGTGCAAAAATCCGCATTAAATCTTAAAGATCGAGAATTTAATGAAAAAAAAGAAGATTTAGGCTAAAATAAGTCATACGATAAGAATCGACCTATATTTAGCTGCAAATATCATGACATTATAAATGTAACGTTACATTACTTCATAAAATTAACGTGATTTCAGCTTTATATTCACGGCTCACCATATATGATCGCGATACGCTTCATTGTATGCATTGATACTAGAAAATCACAATTTCGGTTATCCTTTCCTCTAACTTTCTTTCAATTATATACATAAACAATTATTAATGTAGCCTTGAAGTGACCGTGCATGCGCTTTACCAGATTCAAAATACGCAATTGAAAGATTAATTCCATCTCCTAAAACAAACTAACTTATGCACGAGGCTCCAATAGAGGGATTATACGTGCGGGTGAGATTGTCATTAGCGAGATCAGATCTGCAACAAACCATGCGCGACGTACAATACGCATTACACAACCGCCAATTACTATCGGATTGCGGTATGTGTCTGGCATTATACAATACGTGACTCGATATTTGGGGGATTCTAGATAAAGAGGGTTGAGTCGAATCGTTAATACAATTCGCGTATTACGATGTTACCGTGTGTGACGTTTATGCTTCCATAAATATCTGATTTCCAAATGTACGTGGTCACGTGGATCACCGCACTACAAGCTTAAGCTTAATTAATAGTACAATTAATAATATTCTTCGGCAAATACCAATACAGGACATCACTGGTAATTCATTACATTCGCCTATCATGCTGTATACGTACTGTACGTATTACATTGTAATTATGTAATACGGTATATAATTATGTATACGTTTGTCTTTCAAACCCTCTGTAAGTATAAAGTACCGTTTCATTTTGTTTAAGCGTTAAAACATTCATGTGCATTATTCACACATCATTGGCATATCTGTAAATGGATTCGATCACGACGCCGAACATCCAAATACCCTTTTATGTATGTGCACGAAAATAGTATAAATTACCTAACAAGGGTGTAAAATGTACTTTTACGCACGGTTTACGTATCCTCTTTTTTGTACTTGGGTGAGTAAAGATAATGCTTCAAATATTTTAGATGCTTCTCATTAGTACTTAAAGTGAACATTTACGGATTCCGAACAAACAATTTTTTTATATACACTTTAGTTAGTAGGCTTCGTACAACAACATTTGTGACTTCCCTAATTTTTGTCCACAATGTGAATTTCACATTCCGCGTGTTTCTTCCATATCATGTATAGTTTATGGACTAACCAATCCTCAACTTTTGAAAATGGCAACTTTCTTGAAAGTTTAATTAACATCGCTTGCAAATAAATACGTAAAATAAGAAAAATTATGATGATGTGGACGATAATAACGGTAATGGTTAGGTGGGATCAGATCGGATTAAGAGGGTGGCTTATCGGGGATGAGACCGATGAAACGAATGTGAACAGTGAAGATGATGATGACAATATGAATAATTACGAAGTTTGATATTAGCTGTGATGCGGTAGTCGCTGACGTGAAAGTCTCTATATGGAAACACGTTTTTACTGATTGTTTCAGATGAAGATTGTAAATCCTAAATGAAAGTGCAAAGATACGAAAAAGTATTCGATCTTCAGTGAAAGATACGTTATGGGTGTAACGATCGTCTTTATTTCTATGGTCATGAATGAATGTACGTGCCCCTACTAGCTGTATCAAGCGCGATAGGGTGATCAAGATTAACGACCGCGGTGAAAAATTAATTCGCCCTATATGTGTTTGGGGATAGGAGCTAAGAAAGAAACGTAGATCGAGAGAATTGAGTGTTGCACTACTCGCGACTTTGTATACAGCTGTTGTCAGTATCGAATGTACATAAGTTATTCACTCGTTATAAATAAATATTGCGATCCACAATCAATCATCCATGATCAGACACTAGATTCTGATTTACGTAACATCAGCGGTGTGTCACATGATTGCGTGATGTTGAAGCTCTGTATGCTTGGATGCTCATGTGGGAAAGGTTTGCGAATCAATACTCTGCAGGTAAGCTTTAAGAAATCGCCAAGAATGTATTTAAAACCGGAAAAGAAAAAAAAATAAACGAATAAGTTACCCAACCAAATACGTATATTTGTACCAATCTACGTGTTTCCCTGGCTTGAGGCAAGAAGAAGTAATGAATGCATCAGGATAAACAAAAACACCGTGTATGGTGAAAGTCATTGCCTGTAGGGGGACTGATGGTCAAGTCGATGACGACTATGCTGTTAGAATTTGATGGGTCCTCTTTGTATCATGAAGAAAAGTTTTATAACAATCGCAAAATACTGGACGAAATGTGATTCTACAGAGCTTACATTTTTATCCGATTAATAACATCGAATTTAAAAAAAAGGCATTTCTCGTTGCCAAACTTCGTAATAAAACGGCACGCGGCCACCGACGCTACAAAAATAATTGAAGCTTCAATTACCGGATATATTGTCACGAATTTCCATCAAACTGCGCCGCTTTTCTCTCTAGCCCCATATACGCGCTCGACCTTTCGTTTGATTTTTTTTTATTTTTGTGCTCGGTTGCGGGAGAAATTCAAACGGGCAATTTCGCGATACGATATAGCACTATAGCCCGCGAGCCGTGTATACATCCGGGCGCCCAAGAGATGCAGCAATTGGATCGCGTGTAGACGAAGAGCGTCCGCGAATATAAACGCATACACGCAGGGACGAAACTCGATCTTTACGGCGAATTTATACCAGAGGGGCGCCCATATGCACGCGACTTTCCCGCCTCTTAGTCGCCTGAGACAATGCAGCGCTTACGATTACTACCTCTCGTACACCACCACCCTCTTTCTCTGTTAATAATCGAGTTTCTTCTCCCTCTTAATATATGTCCTTCTTCTCCTCATCATCTCACCCCTCATCCTCCGACCTCGTTAATTCCCCTACACTCTACTCCTATCATCAATTACAACTTTATTCATCTCTCTCTTTAATTTCCTGAATGGCGAGTCTTTAATGGTGTGAAGAGAAATTATTGCTCACGCTGTCATTATTCGTATACATTCCATTTGATATGACATTTCATTTTAACCGGACCTGTTTATTATTACTTAGATATTATTGTTTTTCTTTTTGTATACAAAAAGTTCACGAAGTTAGGTTTCTCCGTTTTACTTAATTCCATTAAAATCTTCATGCACTGGAAAAATGGCATGGTTGATATAACCATATATATTGTAGATTATGTTAAGTATGGTCAAGTATGGTTGCAATATCAATAGTTTAGTTGTGCTAGCCATAGAATATGTATATATAACAACCATATATAGGTGGACCATATACTGGGTGGGCCATTTTAACCGATCCACCCACTGATATAAAACGTATGGATAGGGCATAAGCGAAATTAGGTGACACAATTTGAAGTCGAGCTGGAAGGAAGATTACGAAGCCGAAAATAACCGAATGACCGGCCGACTACTCTCGAGTCCGATCCGTGACGGGGATACATATACAGTCGTTTGAATTCGGGATGCTTCGGAAGGATCCGCCATTTTGATTATAAATATCCTTCCAGCATTTGTGCTCACGCCTTCTATATGCTTTATATGCTTTTTTGTTTAAAATTATTTAAACAAAAGTTGCTCAGGATAATGGGGCCCATCTTTTGTTATTATTGGTTTTGACCTTGTTGTTAATTCTCAAGGTTATTCCAAGGTCAAAGTGATTTTTTAACATGGAACCCCTGTTTTTAAGACCGGCAATCGATAGAGCGGGGAATTTTATACCTGAATAAATGATGGTTTTTAATTTATAAGGATGTGACTTTTAGAAGGTTGTTAAATAAAGGTAAAGATAGGGGATTTCCTTTAAAAAAATTACTCTAACCTACAGATAACGTTGAAAATTAAATTTAAGGTCAAGATACTCAAGGTCGTTGGCCTCCAAACCTTACATTTATTCGCCCATAAATCATGAATAGTTCGAAGAAAACTACTTCTGGACGATTTTTTAACATTTGACCTTTATTTGACCTTCTGAAGGTCACATTCTTACAAATTAAAAACTATCGTTTCAGACGTAAAATTTCCCGTCTTTTTCGAATCCGGTGTCAGAAATTGGGATTCCCATTAAAAAAAAAAAATCACGTTGACCTCCATATAACCTTAAAAATTAATAACAAGGTCAAAACCAATAATGACAAAAGATGGGCCCCATGATCCTGAACAATTTTTGTTGAAATAATTTTTTTGTATAGCAAATAACTTTTCGAGTTATTTGGGTGAATCGATTAAAATGGCCCACCCTGTATGTATATAAGTTCGACAATATATTGTTCGACAATAGGCATTTTTAAATCGTTGGGACATCTACGTTTAAATGGCTGGTATACCCCTATGTAAACAGTCCACATTTTCCAACTGTAGCCATATTTGTTGTCTGCCCCGTTCCATATGTTTGAAATATACAAATTGAAACATTAATAAACATTAATAAAGATAGATAAGACCATGACCATATTAATGTATCTTGCACATTATAAAATTGTGCAACGAAAAGTTAAAAATCATAGAATAGACCTATAACCAGTATATCTATAACACGTAACCTCATTTGATTTCTTTTATTGTAATGTATTTGTGTTATACATATTGTTTTTTGCATATATAATACGTGTGTTATATGCATTTTTTGTATTGTTTGTATGTATATAATAAATGTCATAAACTCATCATTGCTGAATAAATATTTGGAAATTGTAAAATGGCTGTATATAACATCCAGAGAATATGGTCTAAGATTATGCTCTAAGATTATGGTCAATACAACTATGGATCTTCCATTGCTATAACCAAATAATGCCAACTATTCTTATATAGGTATATCAACCATAAACATATAGTTGGGACCTAATTATCAATATAATTTTTGGTACAGCCATATATCTGTAGGTATTGCAACCATACTTTCTTTACAACCATAAAAGCATGTTTCAAATATCTAGACAAAGCGTATTATCAACTATGTAATAAATATAGGTCTCATCTATATATACGATTGACGCGTATCTATACTAATAGAAAAGTTGTTTGCGTGGAACACATGTTTCTATCTGCGAAACAAATATCATTTTACCAGAACATATAAACATCTTGTGTCTATTTATATATACACACCCGACAATATAACGTCAAGACTCGAAATTGGAGACTCGAACAACAATATGTCTACAGTTACAAAATTGACGCAACCTTAGCACAACCATTTCCAAGTGCCGAACAACTATTTCTGTAATCAACATTGTGATTGTTATAATTGTACTGATAGGCATTACTATGGTCGGCACAACCAGACACAGTACAACAAGAAATACACGATTTATACACAAGTATTTATGATAGAAACTGGAACCATATTAAATTACCCAAACCATGCCATGCTTAATAATATTTGACTACATATATATATGATCCCAATTACATTTCGCTAATCCGAAACAATTTTCGTTTTTTTTTTTCTTTTGTTAACGAAAATAATTATTTTCTAATTCTTAGCACGCTGCAGCTACGCCGCAAGAGCACATATATGCATGTGTGTGTGTGTGTGTGTGTGTGTGTGCATTTAATGGCACATTAAGTTTTATTTATATGTAAACCTGAGTGTAACTCCATTGGAGCTTCTATCCATATTTTAAAGTTTTCATATGAGTTGGATGATGAATATTTTGGCTCATCATCCCGGAAACGAATAGTGTATTTATTTTATTTACGGAGACCTTGAAATCTCACAACATGACAGGGCACTTGCACATCAAATTTGTTTAACAATTAAATGTTCTATACAAAATGATAAACATCGCTCAAGTACAGCTAATGTCCTGTGGAATATTTGATGTGATATAATTAAAATTATATAAATAGTATCAGAGCGTAGCTTATATTTTTTAATTACCAAAAAAGTCAAACAATCTGCTCTTTTAATAAAAAAATATTTAATGACAATTATACTATATAAATATTATGCGATGCTACTATATCTCTAAAGTTGGAAATAATCCAACCCATTATGAATTAAATACGCTAAAGAATGTCGATTAAAAAATTTGAAACACCGAGCAGTTTTATTTAAATAAATATTCTTTTTTTTACGAATGTTTCGATTCATTAACTTAATTACTTAGAATAATAAAAAAAAATTAAAATAACATTTTGTTGTTTGTAGTTTTAAAGGCGACTTTTCAGAACGCGAATTTGAGTAAATGATCCGTATGGGAATTAAAATATTAAATTTTAATGAAACGTTACAAAGTATTTATTTGCATTGTGTGCTAAATTATCGGTGTGAATTTCGTAAAATCACAGGGTACTCATGACGTACCATGATTACGTAATCTGTGGCCTTTGCATGATGCTACTTGCATGTTGTTAACTACTCCGTTCTCTGACATAATCTACAAATTACCAAGGTTCATGAACTTTAAATGCACGCACAGGCTTGAGCTAAAAAAATTTAGAATCGTTGCTCTAACAGTGTTGTCAGTTAAAAAAAAAAACTTTATGTAACGCGGGTCAAATAATGGTATTTCTTTCTTGTTACATAAAATATCGTATATCACGGGAGGGGAGGGGAGAGACTTGAAAGTACTCGTACAATATTCTTATCACTCGTCTTCAAATCGTGTGAGCATAATGTACTCGAGAACTAAAATAACCCTATATATTATATATATATAATATATGCTATATATATATATATATATAATAAATATATATTATAATAGGGTTATTTATTTTTTAAATAAAAATTTTCTTGATTAAAAGAAGCAAAGATTATATTAAGTTTCTATGTATTTTACAAATTTTTACAAATTTTAATGAAATTAATTTCAAATATTGTTTTCTAATTGCTATTGCAACAGCACCTATAAATATATTATACGAAGAAGGCTAGGGTACCATTAAAAATTCCTAAAATGGTAACATCGGCAATGTGGTTCATTATATATATATAGGCAACTCTTAATACCTAAATGATACAGAACATCCCGGGTAGAAATCTGTCCAGTTTTCTGTTACACTGTCCAGTTATCCTATACCTTTAACATGGGAAAAAAGCAAACTGGACAGAAACTAGCCAAAAACTGGACCTAAGGAGTTTTTCGAAATCTATTTTGTCCGCGTATTGTGTGAAATTTTGAAAATGATTAGATATTTTCACATTTATATGCACGATATATGCTCATAGATACAATTTCTGAAAGGTGGAATGCAATTTTAAAAATGATTCGCTTGCTGAAAATATGTAAATTCTAAATTGACCGATATGTGGTTTGCATACGTTTCGAAATGTAGGTACCATTCTAGAGGAAACAAAATACCATTTAGACAAGCTAAAAGCATGATTGCTATCTTCCCAAGACAGAAGTAATTTTCTAATCGCATAAATCATATGATCGTTCTTTAAATACACTCTAATTTACCTTCATTCGTGTATCAATATTTTAACTTAATTAAACATATCGACGACGATGCAGCTTATAAAGTATTGAAATTGTGACATTTGGAGAAACGTAATATATATTGTAATAAATACGTAACATATTTGGTCAGAAAATACGTAAAAAAGTAACGTTACGTTTTTCATTTTGTTACTGCTTCAAAGCATGGAATAATATCATATGGACATGATGACACGTCGAACAACAATACTCAACGTACAACAATTAACAACGTCGACAAAACGCACACACTTACGACATTGAAAGCGTATTCGTATAATATACGTGGCGACAAAACGGGACAAAACACTATCATTGAAACGATTCGTACGCAAAAAGATATTTTACAATGAACGAATGTGATCAACTTTTTGTAGCAGCTTAATTAACAACACTACTTTACATTTACAATTACGTTTAGTAGCCGTTACCGCTGAGATAAACGCCTTTATAACTCTTCCGTCGAGATGAATATAAAACTGAATATAACACATCTCGTTTTTCAGTCATCACCTCGATCTCTGTATATCGATAAAAATGCCCTAAAATCGTGTATGATGTTCCTGGAAGATTGATTTTCGTGCGTTTTGTCGTCGTTTTTGTCGACGAAAATCTATTGCTATTACAATATTTCTCAATTTATATAGTGCATATCACCTACATATATAAAAGGGTCTATAATTTACGGGATTTTTTATAGGATAATAGCCTACAATAAAAAGAACATGCAGAAATGCGTATTATACCTAGGCGATTGCCACCTTGCATTAAGATGTCGCCACTCCGAGCCGGGACTGCCGTACTGCAACAGACACACGAAATTCCGTCAAGATCTGCATCCAGCCTTGACAACATTGTATGTATATAAAACAAGAGTTCACAGAAGCTTCACTCATCGTCGTCCTACATCGATTAAACAAATACAAATACTATGTATGTGTGCAATATTAATAATATTAATATGTCCATCAGCGAGCCGAAGCTTTAATGTTTTAAATCTTCTATACCCTCCAATTAATTTGAAAATTTACGATATATATCACCAAAAAATATTAGAATTCTCATATACATAATACGTATATATGAAATTGGACATCTGCTACAAAAATAAATCTAAAAAAAAAAAAAAAAATAGAAAAAAGACTCTAGAAGAGAATTTTTACAAGTTCAATAAATGTTAATGCATTCATGATAATCGAGCCTTCTTCGTTTAATAAAAAATTAATCAAATTCGCTGACAGAGTACGACGATGAGATGTTGCAGCATGCCTAAAAAGTACACAGTTGTACAATAAAACGTATCATTGCTGTTAGTATAAAAATCACTCACAAATTGTTTATATGATATATATATATATATATATATATAAATTAATAAAATGACAGACATAGATAGATCAATGGAGAAAGGCAGAGAGTAAGATGTGTTAGTATATAAGTATCAAAAGTATGAAAAATATCATTCATGAATCATATTTCATATTAAAAATGTATTTCGTCATTCCGAGCTGTTTAATAAGAAAAACAATAGCATCAACTTTTGTAAAATATCAAACTATCGAACTATATTAACATCTTGTCTTTTTATTGTAACATATCGGAATGAGTAATGATGCTGTTAGAGGGGTTATATATATATATATATATATATATATATATTATAGTATCGTTCGGCGGCCAATCGACAGTTAAACAGTGAGACGTAATCGTTCATAATTACAGCCGAATGCGTATAACGCATCGCTGCAATCTGCACAAAGCATTTGTCAATTGGGTAACTTCAGTACCAGTGGACAATTTGACGAAAGTTAAAACCTGACATTTGAATGATCGCACAAAAGCATATTGAACTAATTGATTACAATTAATTGCAATGATTATGCGCATTTTCCAACGATTAGCCGCCAACGATACGAGCAAATTTCATGTTAAGGCTCACGTTCAAACAGCGGCATCTGCAAAATCAATTTTCACATTAGTAATTTTCAAATGGCTTCGTTCACAATGCTGGGTGTCATGCATAGTCAATAGGAATCCATAATAAGGCAGATATGTTGTACGAAATCCACGACTTATCCTCGTTTCGCCAGGTGCGTCTCGTGTTCACTCGCTTATTTCTACGACAATTTTTATCGTCTCGACAAGGGGGTCTGCACCTTATGTATATTTTATGAAATACTTCGCGGATCTTGTACTCGCGATTGCATAAAAGATCCGTGAAATATTCTCCCGAGCACCAAGTTTTCATCGATGACAATGCCGGAAGCTCTTCTAGTTCACAACAAAGTAAGAATTTTCCTTACGTTTGATTCATAAAAAAAAAAAAAAAAAAAAAAAAACCTTAAATAAAATGGTATACTATTTATGAATTTTAAAGAACCGCAAGATTAAAAAAGCCAATATTTACATAATTTAAGGGTACGATATTCTGAAAATCTTCATTTCTTTCATTATTTCGCGTAAGATTCATAACGTTTTAAAATTTTACAAGTATTTGAATATAAAGTACCAATTTTCGTTTAAATAACTTTTAATATAATTAATCTGAAATTACAAAAAATTATACAAATGTAAAAAATGTTTTAGAAAAATACAATTTAAATAAATAAACAAATAGTTAAAATGGATAAAAATAAGAAATATTACATAAATAATATGTAGATAAAAAATATATAAAAAGAAACTTTTTATGAAATCAAAAAATATCATTAAACCTTCGCGAAATAAATTAGTGTCGTCAAAAAAATTCTATAATCTGTTGTAAAAATTCTAAGATATCAATTTAACTATTATTCCTAACCTAAATTTTTTTTTTAAATATGTTTTAGATAGATTTTTTTATGAAACCAGTCAGTTATCCATTGTTATTATAAACTAACATATGTAAAAAGTTGAATTCTTTAATGCGAATGAAATTCTATTATCTATTAATTAAAATATTTTCAATAAAATCCATATTTATGACAGGTATTATAAAAGATAACTGTATAATGTGTCAACACCATTTCTACTGAAACTACTTTCTACTGAACTTAAGGTGGTTCCCTTCAAATTAACATTTCTTTACAACATAATGAAAAAAATATATGTCGTTTATTAAAAATCAAAGAATATTGTGGTATTTTTTAAAACTCCTATTGACGACTTAGTTTT